>BQNB010142205.1:0-17166 GCA_026074375.1 Tanacetum coccineum | reverse complement strand
TCTAACTATGAGAAGGGTTGGATGTTCATTTTTATCATACACACACACTAAGTGATTTTCTCTCTCTAGAACTTCCCACTTTCTCTCTCTAGAATCGGCCAACCATCATTTCTAGGCTTGTATTGTGATATCCAATATACTACAATATTCTAGTTTATGAAACCGTTTAAAGCCTTACCAATTAAATATTTGTTGTTTGTAGGTTCCAGGGAATCAAACTCCACCAATTGGAAAGGGTAACGTGCAAAACCATCTGGCCTCACCGAAGACTTGCAAACAACTATGTCCCCATCTATCTCTACAATAAAGTGAGCAAATCTCAACACACGGAAATCATCCTTATTTGGCTGCACAGTAAAGTTTTTCAAGGAGTAAATGGCCCCCTCTTTCAACAGGAGGAAATTATGAGCAACGTTGCCACGTGCTGTGCAATGCATCAAATTACCCTGCAATTATGTTTCGTTAGTATTCATACCAAACATGACATATGCCAAACTGTATGGAACATCAAGAAACTGGCAAACAAACCTTCTCATCAGAAACAATGAAGTCCGTACTAAGATATCGGCCTGTAGCGGAATTGACACCCCACATCCTGCAAATCATAACCACAATTGTAGCTGTCACTCCAAGCTCCAGTTGGTCCAGCATCAGCGGCTCCGAGATCGATGTATTAGAGATTGACATATTCACACAGGTATGAGGTGTGCAGCCTGAGAAGTTAACAGCAATGATAGATGGCCAATGACATGAGCTACAGGTAATTTATACAGCCACTCATTTAATCCCATGTAACTGACTATAATTAAATACCTGCAGCCCCTTCATTGTAGTGTAACTGGGCAATTCAATGACAATTAACAAAAACACTGACTGTAGGAATTCTAAAACGGATCCCATACATCATCCTCCATCTTTTCATGCCACAAACATTCCCACAAACATTGTTTAAACTTCTTGCCACAAACATTGTTTAAACTTCTTCCTCATTCAATAGACTATATCATTAATACTCCCACAAATATTGTTTAAACTTCTTCCTCATTCAATAAACTATATCATTAATACTCCCAATTCAAAACTCCCAACTCAATCTTATATAGTACGAGGGTTGCCGACACCTCGTGCGTTGCACCGGGCTTAGTCTGTGGCAAAATTGGATTGTTAAGCTACTTTCTTCATTTGAGCACTGTACTGATGCACATAATTTTTATAAAACGCTTTAACTTTGAACAAACTTATTTATTGAGGGCGTTATTAGTTTTGGCTGTTTCATCTGACCATAGAAACGGTTTGCTTACCAATTGAACAAATTGGCCGTCATGAAGAAACTACATTCCGAGGCGTTCAACGACTTAAGCTGGCTCATCAACGAATTATTACCCGTATTCAATTCCTTAAGTTAGTCTTTTAGTCCAACAATCTCCTGTTGCATAGCCGAGCATTGACCCAAACTGCAAAGATACTTCCTCTTTCAGTCTTTGCTTCATTTCCTTCAAACCCACTATTTCAACTTCGGTTTTCTTTAACTTAGTATTGTCGCCCTTAACTTGTTCCATTTCTTGTTCTAAACCCAATTTGCAATTTCCAAATCTTTCACCATCTGGAGCCCATTCTTAAGCTCGAGTGCAAGGTTTCTTTGCTCTTCTTGAGATCCGGTGTGCAACATCAGTAAAGTCTCGAGAGCAGCTTCTACTTGAACATAATGTGTATGCTCCTCCATTCCATCATGCTTGTCGGATAGTTCTTGATCTTTTAACATGATTCTTTTAGCCAAATCACTCGCTTCTGTTTTCAAAGATTTATTTGACGACTCCAAACGAACACAAATTTCTTCAACGGTTTTTAGTTTCTTAGTACTGTTCAAGAGTTCAGTGGTGAGGCGTTGAACATCTGATTGAGCGGAAGAGAGATCGAGTTCTAGCTTGTATGACTTCTCGAGGCATTCCGCGTACAAAACCTGTAACGCTTCTTTCTCTTCGGTTAACTCCGAAAGAGCGTTTTTTAGTTTCTCAATTTCCATTTCTGCTTGAGCGTACCCGAAAAACTCGATCTTCCGGAAATCGAACTACTCCACATGGAGCTAACTTTTTCAAAGGGCACTGCAGGCAACTTTAACGTGTAATCCACATGATGGATCGACGTCCACATCTTATCCACCAACGACGATATGGATCAACGGGCCGCTCCATCGTAAATCATGGACCCTTTCTTACCCTTTTCTCCAACGTTCGGAAAGGATGATCAGCACCAACCCTGCTTCGGCTAAAGCCGCTTGGGACACCATCGAAACCATCTTCCAAGAAAACAAAAGGACACGTATCGTTGCTTTAAAAGGTGAACTACGTGTCATACAAATGGGCGACGACACACCAGACGCCTACTTCTCCAAGATTGATTCCATTATCACTCTTCTTACCGACCTTGGCTCGGACCATGGATGATGCGATATTGTCCTATGCCATCAACGGCCTAAGTGGAAAAATACTCGGAGCTTGCTCAAATAATTGCTCACACAATATCCTTTTCCTGACCTAGAAACTGTTCGCACCAAGGTCACGACTGAGGAGATGCCGTCTCGGTTCTCTAGCAACGGTTACTCTGCTTCTACCACTACATCAAGCTCTCTCAAGTGCATCTTGTTACACCATCTCCAACACGGATTCAAGACAACCGACAACTTTGTGATCGCTCGGATGCCAGTATTGAGAACTAGACCGAGATCTGTCGCAATTTGGCCGAGGTTATTGCCGCTGGGGGACGAATTGTCGTTTCATTCATGCCTCTCCAAAAGGCACCAACAACCCACGCCCGAACTCATCTCAAGACAATACTCGATCCATGCAACAAGGGCCTGGACACACTGGTCTTAATTCAGCCAGCCAACAACACCTTCTATCCATCTTTCAGGCCCAAACAAAAACCTATTGGCCCTGTTTTGCTTATCTATTTCGCTAGGGTCAGCAACCAGTTCAACATAACAAACACAATGGCTTAAGGCCAATGCCCTACAGGATATCAGCAAAACGAAACCACACCAGTCCACGTTCGGGTTACAATGGCCAACTGAAGGCACTTCTACTCGGCTGTGTATCAAAACCAATCTGCCTCCTCGGGTTCAACTAGTCAAGAGACACATTGCCACTGCTTTTAATATTTGACTTACAGGATCTCGGCTACTCAAATTGGAACATGGATACTGTGCGTTATTCATACATTTAAACTCTTCAGTTAATAATCTTAGTACTATTTTTAATTCTCGCATATATCCATCTGTTCTTGTTGGTGACGGGAAATCTATTCTTGTCACCAACACGGGCCATAGCACGCTACCAACTCCCTACCGTACACTTCACTTAAATAATGTTCTCATTACACCTAATATTGTCAAAAACTTAATTCTGTACGTCTATTCGTTAGTGAAAATTATTGTAATATTGGAATTTTGACGAGTTTGGTTTTTCCTGTTAAAGGATTTCTGGATCCCGTTAAAATGCTCCTCAGATTGTGACAGCACGGGTGAACCACTTTTATCCTGTCACGTCTCCGTCGTACCTCAAGCTTTCGGGTTGGACAGCTAAACGTGGCACAAACGACTTGGTCATCCGGGGAAGTGATGTGCTTGTTCGTTAGTTTCTAATAATTTAACTTATGTTATTATGACACAGTCTTCCGCTGCTTTGCCATGTTTGTCAGCTTGGCATCACGTGTGGCTTTCCTTTTCTCACTTTTCAGAAACTATTGTTAAGGCTCCTTTTGATATATCCATTATGATTTATGGACATATCCTTAATTATCGGTTGTTTGGGTTATTAAATATTTATGTATTGTTTCTTGATCAGTCTATCCACAATACTTATGGTGTACCCTTTACGCTTGAGTGGTCTGGATGTGTTGTCAAATTTATTCACTTTGTGCTTATGTTAAGATCCATTTTAATTGTGACATTTAAATCCTTTGCAAGTGAGATCTTGGAGGTGAGTTTGACATATAATGCCTTTTCATCACATTATTTGTGACCAATGGTATTTCCATTCGTTTCTCTTGTCCCAAGACTTCACAACAAAATGGAAAATCTGAACGAATGATACGCACCATCAACAACATGATTCGTACTTTACTTTTCCAAGCTCACCTGCCACCTACATTTTGGGTTGAAGCTCTTCACATGGCCGCCTACCTCTTGAACATCTTACCCTCCACCGCCATCAACAATGAAATACCTCACACTCGCCTTTTTATAAACATCACGAAACTTGCGGGATATTCTTTGTTTTTGAGTTGACCTTTGCTATCCTCAGCTTCACACAAATCACAATCTTGAAACCAGGGCTACAGCCCGCAATTTTTATGGGATATCCGACAAATCACCGCGGATATCGATGCTAGACTTAAACACGAACAATATCTTCTTATTCCAGTCATGTAAAAACATTTGATGAGACTGTTTTCCCATATGGATCTGATGGACTCCTCATGAATCACCCTCCGACACATTTTTGGACACTTCGCCCAAATTCTACTCAACACATCATATCCAAATTAACTTCTGCATCACCACTTCTCCCACCTTATAACATCTTACTGCTGCTCCACCCAGTCCACACGAGGCCCTCTCCAACCGGCTCACCAAACAACATGAGTCTAGCACTTCCCATCACCAAACGTCCAGTACATCTATCGCTTCACTAAAATAAACTATTCCTTCACCAAACCACAATAATTCCCACCTACGACTCACCTCATGGTCACTCGCTTTCGTGTCTGGTACTAATCGTCCACTCAACGTTTTTAACTTAAACGTGTCCATCATATCACCTATTCTAGTCCTATCCTATGGCTTTTGTGACCCAAATTGGTATCGTGCTTATGCTTGATGTATATAATGCTTTAATTAAAAATAATTAATTGGAATTTTGTGCATCGGCCTCCGGACGCAAACATTGTTAGTTTTTATGGGGCCTTGTTCGGGTCATAAGTATATACGCTGGATGGTACCTCAGTCGGTACAAGGCTCGTCTTGTTGCAAATGGTAGCACTCAACTTGCAGGTATTGATGTGGATGAGACATTTAGTCCGGTTGTCAAACCGGCTACTATTCGGACAGTACTCAGTCTAGCCATTTCTAGACATTGGCCGGTTCACCAGCT
Organism: Tanacetum coccineum; assembly: GCA_026074375.1. NCBI lineage: Eukaryota > Viridiplantae > Streptophyta > Magnoliopsida > Asterales > Asteraceae > Tanacetum > Tanacetum coccineum. The sequence continues at coordinate 12,016 of BQNB010142205.1, read as the reverse complement.
TGATGTCAAGAATGCCTTTTTACATGGATCGTTATCAGAGACTGTATACATGCACCAACCTCCTGGTTTTCGGGATCCGCAACATCCAGATCATGTTTGCCTTCTCCAGAGATCTCTTTATGGGCTTAAACAGGCCCCTCGGGCCTGGTTTCAGAGATTTGCGGCTTATGCTGCTCGGGTTGGGTTTCATCATAGTCGCTGTGACTCTTCACTCTTCATCTACAGACAGGGGGCAGACACTGCTTACTTGCTTTTATATGTTGATGATATTGTTTTGACTGCATCTTCTTCTGATCTGTTACAACAGATTATCACTTCTCTTCATGCAGAGTTCTCCATGACTGGATTTGGCGTTCACTTAATTACTTTCTGGGCAATTTCTGTGACTCGTAATGCTTCGGGGATGTTTCTATCTCAACAAAAGTATGCGACTGAGGTTATTGATCGGGCTGGTATGCTTAATTGTAAACCGTGTCGTACACCTGTTGACACGGACTCCAAAACTTTTGCAGATGGTGCTCTATTTCTGACTCTACGTTTTATCGCAGCCTGCACGGGCCATTACAATTATCTCACCTTTACCCGGCCTGACATTTCATATGCTGTTCAGCACGTCTGTCTCTTTAGGCATGACCCCCGAGAGCCTCATCTCTCTGCTCTCAAGAGGATCTTACGGTATGTGCGTGGCACCTTGTCCTATGGATTACAGCTTTATTCCTCTACGACGTCATCTTTAGTCAAAAATTCTAAACGAAAGTAAAATTTTCTTGATATTAGATCATTATCAAGTGTTTGTGATAAGCGGTCTTAATCTTAATGGTTACAATTTCTTTAGTGGATTTACCGAGTAAATGTGTAATGGATGTTTAGCGAACATGTTACTGTTAGTCCATGATTAGTCAAAGTCATTTATGTATGATTAGTCAAAGTTATTTGACTGACATAACCTCTAGCCACTGCTACACTTGTCTAATGTGACAATGTGAGTGCCGTCTATCTCTCTTCTAATCCCGTGCAACATCAACGCACGAAGCATATCGAGATTGACATTCACTTTGTTCGGGATCTTGTTGCTACCGGTGCTATACGTGTTCTACACGTCCCGTCACGTTATTAGTATGCGGATATCTTCACCAAAGGTTTACCTACTAGTTTATTTGATGAGTTTCGTACCAGTTTGAGCGTTCGTTCACCTCCCGCTCCAACTGTGGGGGAGTGTTAGTCCATGATTAGTCAAAGTCATTTATGTATGATTAGTCAAAGTTATTTGACTGACATAAATATGTATGATTAGTCAAAGTCATTCAAAGTTATTTATGTCAGTCAAATTAATGGTCATTATGTATTGGGCTCAAGCCCGTATTCTAGAATAGTCTGTTCACTCCTATATATTGTATCAATTGTTTTGAGGAATGCAAGACACAAATTATATCTCTAAACCCTTTCTTACATTCTTAAGCTCGAGTGCAAGGTTTGCTCTTCTTGAGATCGGGTGTGCAACATCTGTAAAGTCTCGAGAGCAGCTTCTACTTGAACATAATGTGTATGCTCCTCCATTCCATCATGCTTGTCGGATAGTTCTTGATCTTTTAACATGATTCTTTTATCCAAATCACTCGCTTCTATTTTTAAAGATTTATATGACGACTCCAAACGAACACAAATTTCTTCAACGGTTTTTAGTTTTTGAGTACTGTTGAAGAGTTCAGTGGTGAGGCGTTGAACGTATGATTGAGCGGAAGAGAGATCGAGTTCTAGCTTGTATGACTTCTCGAGGCATTCCGCGTACAAAACCTGTAACGCTTCTTTCTCTTCGGTTAACTCCGAAAGAGCGTTTTTTAGTTTCTCAATTTCCATTTCTGCTTGAGCAGCTTGCTCAGAGTAGGTTCTAGCTTCATCCTCGGTTACCACAATCTTCTTTTCCAGCACCGATATTTTTTCCAAACATTTCCCATACCGTAAAAGACCCGCATCATTTTCAGATTCTAATCTCGAAAGCTTGTTCATTAAAATCTCGACCTTCGCCTTCTGCCTCAAATGCTCTTTTTTCCATCCCTCTTATATTTTCTTCCAAATCTGATATTGTTTTCAAATACTCCAGTTGCTTTGTTAATCCTAATTCCTTTTCAACTTGCAATATACAAAGTGTCTCCTTCAGCATAAGAACTTCTTTTTCAGCCTCGTTCGCCTTTTCACTATAAAGCTTGGAACTTTCTTGTGCTTGGGTCGGTTTTTGGCCAAAACCAAAACCGAATGTTCGGTAAAAGAAAAATATTAAGCCTAATAATCAAGGCCCAACATTCAGTTTCATAAACGTTTAAATCAAAGTCCTTTTTAACGTTTTTAATAAATGTTTTCGGTTTCTTCAAATCTTCTATCCACTAATTAGTATGGGTATCAATGTATCATACCATATCAGTAGCACTATGAGATCACATTTATCATACAGTTTGAAACATGTGAATAAACTCATGGCTGATGTGCACACCTGATACTTTTTTTTCTTTGTGATTTTATTGTGTGACGATAAAAAGTAAAAACAAAAAAATTAATAGGAATGGCAATATGTATCTGAAGTCTGAACCATGTGTTCGCAATAGGTTGTTATTATGACTTCGGTTCGGTTCGGTTTTTATGGTTCGGTTTTTATGTCAAAACCGAAACCGAACCAAAAGTTCGGTTATTTAAAAAAACGAAACCGTCGGTTTCTAGTTCGGTTATTTTGGTTTGGTTTCTGTTTTTTTGGTTATTTTTGCTCACCCGTACTCCTGGCATATCACAGATCATTATTAGATATGGAAATAGAAGTTTCGCACTGTCATATCTAAAACCTTTATAAAAGACATAATGATAATTAAAATGAAAATACTGAACATACCAAGGTTGAATGTAAAACGCAAGCTTGATGTTCTTTTTCAACGTTGCGGCTTGTTTCCCTAGAAGCAAGCTTCAAATCTTTTCCTTGAGATTCGACCAAAGCATCGATAAACTTAGCAGGTGACTGACTAAACCCAAGAAAGAAGGCTTGTCTTTTACGATGTTCATTATTTTTTCTCATAGAAGTACATATCGTTTCATCACATGCTTCAATATCTTTGGATTTCTCAGTGGTAGCAAGTAAAGCATTCAACTCCCTTTGTACCGGAAACGGAACATCCACCAAAACATCATAACATGCATTTCCAGCTGGACTATTTCCCGATAGTTTAATCTTGTGCTCCAAATGAACAGGCTGTGGTGGAGATAGGTGAAATCTTCTGCAAATACTTTCCTCTCCAAATACTTTTCGAAGAGTTGGATCACAATTAAAATAAGACGGGTCATCTGGACTGCAACTTCCTAGTTTTCAAGTAATGCCAAATTGCAGCAATAATTCTAGAGCGAGTATCCACCTCAATTCCAAGGACTTCCATTAGAGCTAAAGAAAGCTTGTATTCTCCAGGCATGTAATTCATTTCCAGCTGTATATTCGCAGTAAACTTCTTATCCCCTTTTCTTTTCACCTCAAACCCTTCATGAGGTGTCGGTGTTCAAGCTCCATACATATTAGTTATCCGTAAAATTAGTTTGTTACCTCTGGTTCAAAGAATTTGATCCCCTGCAAAGTAAGGTGCTTTTTTCATCAGAATATGTATAATCAATTTTGGTGCCCCTAAAATTTTTGAGGCCCTGTGCGGTCGCCCACCTTGCACACCCTCAAAGCCGGCCCTGGTCAAGGCATGGCATTCTAAAACTACTCGAGAATCATATATTGACTTTTCAGCTTCACTTGACGGGCATACACATATCACCTTCATAAGCTAATATTTGAGCATAAAGACAGTAGAATTTTGTGAGTAGGTCTCTTAACTCACATATATAGTTAACCCATCCCCCTGAACACACCCCTTGAACCCACCAACTGATTAAGTCGGTCCTTCAAAAGCCCTAAACAATATAAAAAACAAAGGAAAAAATACAGCTTGAGATCCTACTGTGAAGTTTCGACCTAATAAAGGAACTCCAGTGTCTCAGTTAGAATACTCTAGAGCTATTGGATGTCTTATGTATGCCATGATTAGCACTAGGCCAGATATAGCTTTTGCTGTAGGAAAGCTTAGTAGGTACACTAGCAATCCTAGTGCTCTACATTGGCAAGCTCTGGGTCGAGTATTTCAGTATTTGAAAGGAACCATGGATTATGGTTTGACTTATAGTGGTTATCCTTCTGTTATAGAAGGTTATTCCGATGCCAGTTGGATTAATAATATGGAGGATCACTCGTCTACGAGTGGTTGGGTATTCCTTCTTGGAGGAGGTGCTATTTCTTGGGCTTCAAAGAAACAGACTTGTATTACAAGCTCAACCATGGAGTCTGAATTTGTGGCCTTGGCTGCAGCTGGTAATGAAGCTGAGTGGCTGAGGAATTTGATTTATGAAATTCCTTTGTGGCCTAAACCGATATCTACCATTTCTATCAGATGTGATAGTGCTGCTACCTTGGCTAAGGCTTATAGTCAAGTGTACAATGGCAAGTCTAGACACTTGGGTGTTAGACATAGCATGATTCGTGAGCTTATCATGAATGGTGTGATATCTGTGGAGTTTGTAAAAACTCAATTGAATTTAGCCGACCATTTAACCAAAGGGTTAGCAAGAGATCTCGTACGCAAGGCGGCTATTGGGATGGGTTTAAAGTCCACCTAATTAAATCCTTGTATCAAGATACCCAATTCCCATCTAACGAAATGTTATATGCTGAATTCAATGAGGAAAGCTTGATATCTTTGGATTGGAACACATAATTACATCATCCCACGGTATGTGTTCAGAACTGCAAGATAAAGGAGGTTGAAATTATATTTCTTAATGGTTTTTTGACAAATTGCATGTGCAGGTGCAAGAGTAAAAAACTACCTATATAAGCATGAAGTTTAGCTGCTTCAAGAAGCTTGGGACTTGGCTTTGATATGCTTATTGAAGGATAGGACACAAGCTAGTAAAACATAGTGTCAAGTAGAACATGTGAATGTGTAAACTGTTGTGTATATTATCTTCATGTATTCACTATGAATAGAAAGAGTTCAATCCTTTAGTGACACTCTGATATTCGAATATTTGGAATGCTAATGTACTAATGTGAAATTCAATCGTCTCGATATTTCATTTATGCATCAGTTTGTTGTTTGTTATGAGTTTGCTTTAAGTTAATCAAGATTACACTTAAATGGGGGAGGAATGTTGGTGATTTTGCGTCACCAATATGATTTAAGTGTAATGGATTGACTTAGTTGACCAATGTGTAATCGTGATAAATGTTCAACAAGTCGGGGTGGTGCGGAGTGCACACTTGTATGACGTTATTATGATTATCATTCGGGGGCGAAGCCCCCGAATCACGGGGGTCCGGCAGCGCCCCTGGTAGCAGGGTCCAAGGGGCGGCAGCTCCTGACAGGGTCCAAGGGGCAGAGCCCCTGGCTGGGGTCATTTGGTGTAAAGTGATATGTTAAAAACGCACTTGAAAATAAAATTCCCGGAATTATGGACTTCATTTTTGCCCGTTAATTTAACTGATTCGGTAGTTAAATAACTGTTATGGCAGTTACAACCGATATTCAGTTTGTTGGTCAGATATATATTATCAATCTGGTTCGTTTTCATAACAATAACAAAAAACACATTCTCGATTCTTAATCTGAGTTTTATCCGATTTGAGATTTCGATAGAACCATCGAAATACTTCAATCTGAAAGTGTTTACACGACTCTGAGATTTCTGTGATCATAAATTTTCTTACAATTTGGTCTTTTCGAAACTATAAGAATAAAGTCCTTTTCTTTATCAAGCGACCTCAAAAAAAGCATAATTCATAACTAAGTCGGATTTCTAATATGATAAAAAGGATTTTTGTAATTGGATAAAGAAATTTTGTAATCTATTAAACTCACTGACCCCAATTTCTTGTATAGCCGATTTTTAGTTTTCTAAAATAAAAGCATATGGTTAAATAGAATTTGATATAAAAATTATTGGTGGTGATGGTTGTGATTGAATTTGTGTGAAGGAGGCTGTGGGAAATAATGTTGGAAGTGAATGATGTTGTAAGTTGATGATGCTTCAAATTCCTATCACTGTCAGGCATATTGAATGTGAGGACTAAGTCGTATGTAAATACTGTATGAAGAGATTAATTAACAGTCGATCATAAATGGGCAAAATCAGAAACACAGCTCATTAAATTTTATAAACTGAATCTTTTATAGAGTAATAATAAGATAAGATTATTACACCCCAAAATATATATATATATTACAAATTAATATCCAAACATCCAAACAACATATTATTACATAAACATATCAAAATACATAACATTAAAAAAAAAAACCGAAAAAACAATCAATTAACAATTAACAATAAAAAAAACTAATTTTTACACAAAATTAAAAGAAACCCATTAATAAAAATAAAAACTTGAATAAAGAACTTACATATGAGCTATAAAGTTGTTAATATTATTCTTGTTATTGTACAGAAGATGATCATGAAAATGATCTAATTCGTAAACCATAATATCATAATTTCAAATTGCAATTAAAAACAATTAATTGGTTTTCTTTAATTTTGAAATTAATATGAAACCCTACTTTTATAAAAAGAGGGAAAAATTAGTTATTTGTGTTTTTTGTTTGGTTTTAAAATTATTGTTTTTTTGTTGTATAGGTTTGACTCATATTTTCCAATCTGCTTATGTGGGTGCTGAGTTTTAGAATCGCATATTAATTGCAACTATAGCCTTCTTGATCTGCTCACTTTTATATATTTGCTAGCCATGGAAAATCTTGTTGCAGCATCATCTTTCTTCTCTGCTTGCTTCCATTGACGTGACTGGATGCTGTTTTGCAGCTATTTACCTTGCCTTTGATGCCTTCCTCTGACCTCTGTATCTGTTGGACAAAGTATAGCTTTTGTATTTAAGACCTGTACTTCACAACATTCTGCATCTCTTGCTCGAGCTTTGTGTTCTTTCATGAGAGAGCACATAACAAATGAACTACTTATTTCACTTCAAGTAACAAAGAACCACATTGATAACTTCATAAGTTGTTAAAAGCATGTCTATTGAATCTTATCTTGAATGTTGTAAACCGTAATAAGCTTATAAGCCCATCAGTATTTAGGATGACTAAGTATAACATTATTAGTATCTTTTTACGGTTGAGAAGAAACACATAATAACTGTAAATCGTAAAGAGGTATCAACTGTTCATAAATCACTCGCCTGAAAGAATGAAGAAGAACAATAAACAGGATTACAAAAAGAACAATTCACCTATTTTAGACAAGACCTGAATGTTTTCTTAGTGACCCAGAAGTGTGTTTAAACCAAAAAACATTGACCTAGAACAGTTATTATGACCTGTTAACAACCACTTTAGCAACTACCTAACTCGGGCATTCCAAAACGTATAATCACTGAAATAGATCATATAGTCAATATAAAGGAATTCAGATCATACTTACAGATTGAATGTGTTTACACAATGCTATTACAATTACAAAGTCTGCTTGCTAAGCGTATTCTTAAGCAATCTGTTTCAAGGTGTTTCTTGAAAGTAAGCCTCTTTCGGCAGCAAGATTCCAAAAAGTTTCCAAAATACCCTTGTCACCAGCATAACTAGCAGATAAACTTCTATGAATTTTGTGAGTTATCATCAATCTCATTTTGTACATCTCGTTAAAAATCTTTAAAACCAGTAGTTGTATCACCTGCTTTTAAGTAAGCATATGCCAAACTAGTGAACATAACGCTATCTCCTGATATGCCTTTGCGTTGCATTATATCAAATAATCTTTGAACACAATCAAACCTCTCTTGCTTGCATAATGTCCTTATTAATGCCCTAAAAATCGAAATATCGATAATTATACCCTTCCGATAAAACTCGTCTGGTAACTTCACCAACACCTCTTCATTTTTTTGGCTGCAGTAAAGATCAACTAGCCACGAATACGTGCAGTAATTTGGAGAAAATCCATCATAAATCATGGAGAAAATAAATTCTTTCGCATTTTCCATATCACGAGTCTTGCAAAATCCATGAATCAATGCTTTGTAAGTAAAAGAGTCAGGTTTCAACCCGCTATTTAACATTGTACCTCTAATTTTCAAAGCAGAATTCTTGCAATAAGCATTAATCAGTGTGTTACAAGTGATGTTATCGGGTACAACTTTTTTTTCCACTCATTTCATTCAACAATTATCTTAAAATAGTGTTGTACGTAACAGTGCCAGGATACAACCCTTTAGCTTCCATTTCTTCGCATAAACGCATAGCTTCGTCATAGCTGTTCACTCTACAAAAACCGTCAATCAAAGTAGTGTATGTCACATGATTTGGAGTAACACCTTTGATTTCCTTAAACATCCTTAATGCCTCCCTCATCCGACCTTGTTTACAGTACACGTAGATCAATGAATCTTATCTTATAAGCCCATCAGTATTTAGGATGACCATGTATAAGATTATTAGTATCTTTTTATGGTTGAGAAGAAACATAATCACTGTAAATCGTAAAAAGGTATCAACTGTTCATAAATAACTTGCCTGAAAGAATGGAGAAGAACAATAAACAAGATTATGATATCAATTCACCTATTTTAGACAAGAACATAATGTTTTCTTTGTGACCCAGAAGTGTGTTTAAACTAAAAAACATGGACCTAGAATAGTTATCAGTTATGACCTGTCAAGAATGACTTTAGCAACTACCTAACTCGGGCATTCCAAAACATATAATCACTGATATATATCACAGTCAATATAAAGGAATTCACATCATACTTACAGAGTGGATGTGTAAAGTCCATGATATTACAATTACAAAGTCTGCTTGCTAAGCATATTCTTCAGCCCGATAAATCTGTTTCAAGGTATTTCTTGAAAGTAAGCCTCTTTCGACAGCAAGACTCCAAAAAGTTTCCAAAATACCCTTGTCACCAGCATAACTATCAGAGAAACTTTTATGAATTTTCTGAGTGATCATCAATCTCATTTTGTACATCTCGTCAAAAATCTTTAAACCAGTTGTCGTATCACCTGCTTTTAAGTAAGCATATGCCAAACTAGTGAACACAACACTATCTCCTGATATCCCTTTGCTTTGCATTATATCAAATAATCTTTGGGCACAATCAACCTTCTCTTGCTTGCATAACCTCCTTATTAATGCTCTATACACCGCGATATCAACAATTATACCCTTTTGAAAAAACACATCAGGTAACTTTACCAACATCTCTTCATTTTTTTGGCTGCAGTACAGATCAACGATCCACGAATACGTGCAATAATTTGGAGAAAAACCATCATTGATCATTGAGAAAACAAACTCTTTAGCATTTTCCATATCTCGGGTCTTGCAAAACCCATGAATCAATGCCTTATAAGTAAACGAATCAGGTTTTAATCCACAATTCAACATTGTACGTCTAACTTTCAAAGCAGAATCCATATCTCCAATCTTGCAATAAGCGTTAATCAGCGTGTTACAAGTGATGTTATCGGGTACAACTTTGTTTCCACTCATTTCATTCAATAATTTGTTAGCATCCTTTATTCTACCTTCTTCGCACAATTTTCTTAAAATCGTGTTGTACGTAACAGTGCCAGGAAACAACCCTTTAGCTTCCATTTCTTCGCGTAAACGCATAGCTTCGTCATAGCTATTCACTCTACAAAAACCGTCAATCAAAGTAGTGTATGTCACGTGATTTGGAGTAACACCTTTGATTTCCTTAAACATCCTTAATGCCTCCCTCATCCGACCTTGTTTACAGTAGCCGTAGATCAATGAATTATACGTTATAATATCAGGATCAACACCAGCCCTTTCCATTCTATCTTGAATACACAAAGCCTCATAATGCATACCCTTCTTGCAATACAACGATATCAACGTATTATAAGTAAAAAGATCAGGCGAAACACATTTAAACTCCATCTCTGACATCACTTCTTCCGCTTTTACAACATCCAACGACTTACAACAAGCATGAATCAACACATTATAGATATGCAAATTCGGAACTATCCCAATCTTCACCATTTTCTTATAACACTTCCACATTGTATCAGTCAACCGCTCTTTAACCAACGAGTTCAACAAAACAGTACAAGCCGGCAAATGCAGCTTTAAACCATGAACCCTCATATGCTCAAACACTTGAATAGCATCTTGTGTCATCTTCATATTCGCGTAATATATCACTAACCAGCTCAAAACATGAGAATTCACATCTGGGTCATCACAAGTACTCGCCAACGAGTTCAAAACCGTGGGTGAAGATAAAAAGTCTCTCAGCGCAATTTTATCGAGCAGTTGGTGTGCAGTTTTAAAATGTCTTTGTTTAGTGAGGATATGAATCATGGTCCAGTTGGACTGTAATGAATGTTTGTAATCAGGGTTTATTTCAACCCATTTGAAGAAAGTGTGGGTGATATTTGAAAATGAGTCGAGTTTCGAAAGGGTGTGAAGAATGTGATTGATTGTGGTTGAGGTTACGAGTGAGCCGATTTTCGGTCTTAAGAGATGATCCCATGAAGATGATTTTAGTGTAACTGCTAATACTGGTTTTAGTAATTTGGTTTCATTTGCAACATGTTTAATATTAGCCATGGTTTGAGAAGATAGATAGAACCTTAGTACTATGTGTTTCAGTTTCAGTGAGTTGAGTTTTGTTGTTTGTATTTACTTTCGGTAGTTAAAAAGTCAAAAGGTTCAAATGTATTCAAGTGACTTGAAGAGATGATGTTAAGCAGTGTTCTCGAAACCGAACCGGTAGGTGAACTGGAAGTTAATTGGTTTTCGGTTTAACTAGTTCTGTCGACGGTATGTTTTCCGGCGAGACTTGAGTGATTTTGGGCAATATTGGAAGGTTCGTGACTGGTTTTAAAGTTTCCGGTGAAGTTCGTAGATTTTTGAAGGTTTTCTCGAGATCCAAAAGTTCTTAGTGAGACTAAACAGATTTTCGGGTGATTTCAACAGAGTTCGGCGAGTTGCAAGCTTCCAGTTTTCCGCCTAGTTGAAAGTTACCCGCAATGAATTCTACTTACGGGCTCGAACGGTTTGATATCATCCGATTCACTCGGGTTTAAAGTATCGGGTGATCACCCAGTTCCCGGTTGAACTGGCCTAAAAGAGTAAAAATCTTTATCTACAATGTAATCCGTACTAATTTGTCAAACACAATAACAGAGTCATCACTCTTGTTTGTGTTCTCTTTAGTAGGTGATTCGTGCCCATAATTCGTCAGTGTGTTATATCAATCTGCCTTGTTAATATTGTAGATGCAACGTACACTATTACACTGATTTTAACTATTACTTTCAACATACAAATGGCATATGGTTTATTGTCTTTGACTTGCTATATGATAATGTGATGAAACAAGTTAGGCTCACCCGCGCTCCGTTGCGGGATGTTTGGCGGCTGGTGTTTTCGGTTGGACGTGTTAGAAGGTATATTTTTGTAAAAAAAAAAAAAATTAACGGTCGTTAAGTAACAACCGATTTAAAGCACTGTTTTGGTGCATTCTAAAAAAAAAATTTTAATGTTCGGACCGGGTCGGGTCAACCCGGTGCATTTAATGCAACTTAATGCACCTGAAGCACGTGGTTAGTTCTATTGTTATTTATAAAAAAAACAGACCGATGACTAAAAAAGGGCGAGAGAGTATTTAAAAAACAAAACAATTTTTTTTTTTTTTAAATATAGATCGGACCGGGTAAGGTTGACCCGGCGTATTGAATGCACCCCGATCAACCCGGTGCATTTAATGCACACTAAATGCAAAAGGCCATTTAATGCATGCGAGAGGGTATTCCGAGGAAAAAAAAGAAAATTTTATTTTAGAAATTTATTGAAAAAAACTGGCGACAGCGCGTCGTTGCGGGACGATTAGCGGAGCGCGAGGTTTGAGGAAACTTAAAGTTTTATTCATAAAAAAACAGACGGATGACTCAAACAGCGCGAG
>BQNB010142204.1:0-17166 GCA_026074375.1 Tanacetum coccineum | reverse complement strand
AAGAAAAGGACGAAAAACAAAGCCAAAACGACAAAACCGGACTCGGAATGGAAAAGACTGCGAAAGACAAAGCCAAATCAAAGCCGAAAAGTCAATCAAGTCAAAGTCAACCCAAGTCAACCCCGAGGCCAAAAGTCAAAGAAATATAAGTTTAGGGACTGAACTTGTAAATCCCTAAACTTATATTTAAAGAAGAAAAGAGGAAAAAAGAAGAGAAGGGCCAAACTGCCAAATTGGCAAAGTTATACCCCAAGGGGCAATTCTGCCAACCCTCCTAAGTTTTAACCACCAAGGACGTGCACTGCAAAGAGTTTTATAACTCTTGGGGACTTGTTTTGCCAAGTCCCCAAAGTTATTTAACCACAAGGACCATGGGTGCAATGTTACATATCACCATGAGGGGCCTAACTTGCCAAGTACACAAACCTTCACATAACAGTTTACACCTCTGTCTTCCCCAAACAAATTTTCCCGCCATAAGCCAAATCCCAAAACCCAAAGCCTGTGAACCCTTTTCCCTCTCCCCAACACACTCAATTTTTTAACCAGGGTGTTTTAACATCCCCCCTCCTCCACTAAACCCCTAATGCCATGTTGGCAATCCAAATCCACACAAAAACCAATCAAAGGGTCTATATCAATCGGCTTGGACTTCAAGAAAAACCAAGGGACAGGATGTGCTTGACTTTGCACTCACAAAACAAACACATCTCTTTTATGTGTCTACAAGAAAGCACAAGTGAAAGAAGACTAAGAGAACAAGACCTAGTCGAATTTTCCTATAAAAGGCTTTGTAAAGCCATTGTGGCAGTGCAGTTAGTTTTTAGTGTAGTTTTAAGTAATTCTTAGTATTTTTAAGTTTAAAGCTTTTTATGTAATTGTACTTCGATTTTAATGAAAAAATTCAGTTAAGTGTTCTAAGTTAAATTTGTCTTTTTAAAGCTTATGAGTTCTTAATTTGAAGCGACCTTTATATAACTTGTTGTTAACAAAAACTTAAAAAAAATATAAAAGAAAAGGAGCAAGGTACTGTTGGATTCAAAGCTTGGATGAATAAGCTATTATGGACGGCTTATTGGGTGTTGGCTTAGTTTTAGCTTATTTATAAGCTGGGTAGGGAATTTAGAGCTTAAATAGGTTTCAAAAGATCCTTTTTGAGCAAAGGATCAAAGGTACTTTTTCTTTAAATTTTGCTTATTTACTGTAGCAATAAGCTTTTTAGCTTATTTTCTTAGCTTATTTCCTGTTATTATGCTTATTAATGTATATTCATGCTTGTTTATGCCTTTCATTTCAAATACATGCAATTTTAGTTAAAACTGTCTTAAGAAGCTTTAACTGTCCTAGCTTATTTTCCATTTCTAAATGCTTAATAGTTCAGCTTTTTACTTTTTTATTGCTTAGTATAACTTAAGTAGGTTTAGACTTTTAAAAAATTTCAGTTTAAGTAGACTTTACAAGTTTAAAATCACCATTTTCAAAAATTAAGGGTGTGTTTGGGTCAACACTCAAAACGGGTCAAAAAGTTTTTGTCTTTGGGTTATGGTCATCAATCTAGTTTAAGCTCAAGTTTTAAGCTTCATTTAAGCTGTTTTATAAGTTCTTTTAGTTTGAAAATTGTTTTCAAGAGTTTTATAACCCATTGTGTTAACTGTGACTTTTAAGAGACACCACAAGTGCTTATTTAGTTAAGCACTTGGGAGTTTGAGTTTAAGGTTCAAAAAGTGTTCTATTTGTGTGTGATAAACAAGCTGCAAACACCTTTGGTCTTTTGACTTTGGTGAGTCAAAAATCACCAAGTCTTTTAGTAGCAGTTTTTAAGATCCAAAACCCTTTTTCACCTTCAAAATTCAGCAATTTAAAATGGTTTTTAGAAAGTCAAAATTGGTGCACAAGTCCATTAGCTAGGGTACTCAATCTGTTTTAGCTTATTTGTTTGTTTAGAGCTTATTTGACAGCTTTTAAAAAGCTGTCAAATAAGCCCTTGAGTTTAAGCTTAAATCTCCCCTGGTGCAAAGGGGAGACTTTAAGCTTCTTTTTCTTAGCTTTTAAGTGGTCTAAAGTCTAATTTTTTTTGCTTATTTCAATAGCCTATAAGCTCTTGTATAAGCCCCTTAAGTTTCAGACCTTAGGAAGCTTATTAGATAGCTTATTTTTAAGCTTAAACTTGCCTTTTGACTGTTTTTGGTCAAGTTAAGTGTAGGGATTGCTTATTTTTACTTTTAGCTTATTCAGCTTATTTCATAAGCTCACTTGTGTTCTAAATAGCTTATTTAGATAGATTAATTAGTTGTTAAGCTTGTTTAGCCCTTTTCCTAGGCTTATTTGGCCAAAGACTTAAGCTCTTTTGAGCATTTAGAGCTTTGTTTTAGTTTTTCTTCATTTTAAGCTTTCAACAGCTTATCTAAGTTAGCTTTTAAGTCCTTTTTGGCTACTAGGTTAGCCATTGTAGTACTCCTTTTAGCTGTATTAACCCATTAAGGCGCTAGCTTTATTCGCCCTCAAGGCCAAATGGACAAAAGCTATATCAAAGCTTAAAGACCAATTTTTTAGTAATCTATTCAAACTTATAAGCTTATTTTTTAACTTAATTGACAGCTTTTTAGAAAAATGCTAGCTGACAAAGTTGTTAAGCCCCACGAGCTTAACAACTTTGCTTTTTGACAGTAATTTGAAAAAAAAATAAGGAAAGACAAGAGATCTCGTGTGAGCAAGACTCTAACCCGAACCAACTCGCTACATTCCCCCCTTTTAAACAACACACTCACCGCTGCGTCCTTGGGACTTTTTCTGTTTATACTCCCAGAGGCCAATTTCTCTTATACACAGTATTACGGCCCATAAGCCTATAAGGATGTTTATAAGCTTATTCGGGGCATATTTCTTAAGCTGAGATATTGGTATTCTATTTTCTCTTAGAGATTTTAGAGTGTCTAGTATTTTTTATAAAATTTTCAATTTTTCGTAATCATTTACTATTTTTTATAATTTAATTTAGTTAAAACTTTTAAAAATTCATAAAAAATACAAAAATTATCAAAAAAATATTTTTCTTTTTTAGAAAATTTACTTTTGAGTTCATTTAGAGTTTGGTAGGATAAAATTTAAAATTTTTGTAGCGTGTCAATTTTTACAACTTTTCATTTTCTAAAGAACGGGTCCGGGTTACGGTTATGTGTGTTGACCGTTTTGTGTCAAACCACTCCTCTTTAAGATCCTAGTCTTTTCATCTTCAGTTATTGTCCGTAGAGTAGTTTAGAAGTGAAAATTTCTTCGTAGGGTTATTTTTAAAGATTTTAGGTTTTTCCCCCTTTGTTCGGGATTCGTGCTCCCGTTTTTCAGCTTAATTTAGTAATTTTTAGGATTTTCTTAAACGTTTTTGTTCGTTATCATCTAATTTGACTTTTCCACACTTTCAATTCAATTCTCTCCTTCAAACTCAAATCTTCGACTGTATCGATTTTCCAATCCAGCCTCGTTGGGGATAAACGACCCGGGAACATTCTATACTACTTCTCGGTTATATTGATCTTGTTGATTTTTAGACTTATATATATTTTATATTTTATAATATATTATATATTTAGTGTAAAAACCTACAATCAATCACCTATTTGGTTTTGATGTCTATATGAATTCCAAACTGAAGTTTTTTTTATTTTAGGTTTTTCGTTTATATTCAAACTTGCGTCGGGTGTTGTTAGTAAGTGTGTGCAAGCTTATGGCTATATGATACCGATTATCGAAAACCCACATGAACCATTTGCATCCAGTTCATTCCTTATTAAACTTTTTATAGCACACCATTGCAACACACTCTACTTTAATATATCAAGCTTATGGCTTATCTGTAGTTCGGCTTTTATTGTTCATAAGATCACTGTTTGAGGCTTCTTTTGAAACTTTTTGCTTATATAAACCACAAAATATCTATACCCTAATGCACAATCCATAATCCAAAACGGGTGGTTTGTGGGTCAAATGAGGGTGGGTATATAGGATTTCGAATGGGCCAATTTGAGGGAACCTAAATGAGGGGCATTTGGATGATCTAAAATAGGGACTTCAAGCGGGTGCATTAGAGGTTGCTAAAGTAGACAGAAATGCTTGGTTTAGGTGCCTGAAAAAAACGCTAAAATCGCTACGTTTGTTGTAGCAAATGGTGGCCGAAGAACATATGTATCTTAAGGGCTGAATTGTGGGTTTTGGGTTGCTAAAAATTGGGTGTTCAAGCGAAAATGGGCGTAAAACAAGCTTGAAAGTGTGTGTTACCAATGTAGGACTCGATGATTTGAAACATACTCCAACTCTGCGTGCACGAAAATGTAAGCCTACGGTCTCTCAGCCAATGTACATAAAGGCTGTAATGCTTTCATGACTGTTATCACACTGAAGTATTCATTGTTTTTACATTATGTAACTACATCCTAATTGTCTACCTTGGGTGTTTATCTTTTCGTTCCTTTCATATTGTTTGGCCACTGGTTCTAACTGCAAATGGTTACCTTCAAAAAGAAATTTTTGAAGCTTCAGCTATGTACTATCATATTTGAGGAATACCACAATGGTGATATGAACAATACAATATTGGCCTAACAAACTATGAAAGTAACTATGATGGTGTAACCGCTGTTTTAGGCTTTTAGCCTCCAAAATCAGATAACGGTTTAAGAAAGTGGATGAAGTGCCTGAGGTGTAACCGCTGTTTTAGGCTTTTAGCCTCCAAAATCAGCCTCCAACTATGAAAGTAACTATAACGGTTTTTGTAGACTTAGCTTAAACTGAGGTGGAATGTAAATTGATGATTATAGCCGAATGTAAATTATAATAGGGGTGTGTGTGATGTAGGGTTGGAGCTGTGGTATCTGATTATATGGAATTAGAAGCTACTGAGCGTGGTGGAAAAATTATTATGGTTGCAGATTGGTGGTAATTTGTAAGTTGTTTACATGACGTATGGATACCCCGTAAGAATTTTAGTAGATATTGACACATTTTCATATTAGAGAGCTTAAGGACATTCTTGCTCAACTCGGATTTTATATGCATGCGATCAAAAAAAGTTGTCGGAATTCTGTTGAATAGTCAAATAGTCAGCTGTCATGAGCCATGGTTTTGCACATGACCATGGATTCAAGCTGAGATTCAGACTCTAGGTAGAATCCAACATAGGCATATTGTGAGGTTATTGGGTTTTTGCTCAAACCATGAAACAAACCTTTTGGTTTACAAGTTCATACCTAAGGGCAGTTTAGGAAAGATGCTTCGTGGTAAGAAAGGCGGGTCATTTGCATTGGGACACAAGGTATAAGATCGCGTTGGAAGCGGCAAAGGGTCTTTGTTATCTCCATCATCATTGGACACCGTTGATCCTTCATCGTGATGTTAAATCCAACAACATTCTTTTGGATTCTAATTATGAAGCTCATGTGGCTGATTTTCGGCTTGCAAAGTTTATGCATTTTGGGACTTCAGAATGCATGTTTGGCATTGTCGGTTCTTATGGATACATCGCACCAGGTATGCCTTATAATTTATGATCATAATTCATACATTATGAATATGTTTCACTTTATTATAAATATTGAATTTAATTTATACTATGTTGTTTGTAGAATCTGCGTACACGCTGAAGGTTGATGAAAAGAGTGACGTGTATGCTTAATACGTAGACAAGTGGAAGTGCTGATACTGCACACTTTAGTATATTTTCTGTTTTTTCATTACATTTGTTTATCTGAGATATATACTCCTATAAATTTATGTTAACTGTTTTCAACATGTTGCAGTTGGTAGCAACAATTTGAATGCTGACGTATGTGGTTCTTACAGCCCAACTCATACCATGCGGTTGCTCAATTTGTCATGCGTTGAAGGCAAAAGGAATTGAGATGATATGTTGGATCATACTTTAGAAGATGTTACGATTCTAGCTTAACATACTCCCACAGATGGGAATACAACATGTGAAGAAGCTCTAAAGGACGAAAGGACATATAGGTGCAAGGATAACACGGATTCGCCGGATTTATGGATCTATTAATGTAAGATGTTAGATGTGCTACTACGATTTTTTTTGCGCTCTTTCCGTGGTCTGATTATGCAATTTTTTTGCAGCTTCGAGGACTGGCTCATTCTATATATGAAGTTGTGAAACCAAGATGCATATGCCGGCTATGGTTTTTGAAGTTTATGGGCCATTCAGTTAGTAACTCTCATTCACAGTTCACAACTTTGTGCTCAAGGGTTTGTTTTTTCCCTTAAACTATTATATATTTTAAAATAGATGTTAAACATAAAAGTTCAGGCAGTGTCTAATGCTGCGATTCAGAAAGTGGATGAAGTGCCTGGCAAACCTTTTGGTGCCATCTATAAACATTAATTATAAATTATAATCATGTACACTTTACGTTAAGTTGCATACATTTGGGTTATAATTTGTGAAGTTAAAACAACTATTAATAGAAAAACTCATAAAGTTGCTTACTATAAAGGGAGGTTTGGCTAAGCTTTTAAAAAAATACAGCTTATGCATTTTGGGAAACCAGTTTCTAATGTATGTCATTAAAACACACATTTCAACCCAATAAGAACATGATAAACATTTAATTAACTTGGGATGTTTTACTAAACTTCTGTAAAATAGCTTATGCATTATAAAATAGAGTTTTTTTATTGTTTCTGCTACATGTAATGCAGGTCAAGAACCTGGATTCTCATAGGAGGGGTCTAATTGCTCATCGAGATGGATTGGACACAATGTAAGCCACTGTACGTATTCTCCTTTTGTCATTTCCACATTAAGCTTTATTGTACTTTTGCCAATCTGCGTGTTTCCCAAAATGAATTTAGAGGTAAAAAATGAGTGGTTTTTGTTGAATAAGCGGACCCGCCATCTGAGTCGAGATGAGGCTTGATATGAGCTCAACTAGAAGTTAATACTGCTGCTAGTTAATACTGCTGCTGTTATTAGTTAGTACTGCCAAGTTAATACTACTGCTGTTATTAGTTAGTACTGCCAGGCTCAATTAGTGCTGCTAGCATAGTTAATACTGTTTGACTTGGCAAAAGTCAAACAAAGTAGTTTCCCGCCAAAGACTCCAACTTCCCAACCTCTCCACCTAAGCCTATAAATACCTCTGTTCGAGTTAATAATGTGCTGCTGGTTCTTTGTTAATACTGTTGGTTCTTTGTTAATACTGCTATTGGTCTTCGATTTAATTTTTGCCTGAAGTCGTTGTTATACGCAACTCCGTTTTGTACCCCCCAATTTTTGCAACTAAAAATACAAAAAATTGAATAAAATTTAAAAAATTTTCCAAAATAACTAATTGTTTTTGTCACAGTTTGACTTTCCTAATGGGTAGATATGAGAATTAATTTTTGACTCGAACTTCGGGCGTGTTGAGACATGCTTTTCCTCACTTACGTTTGTAGGCTAGCTTCACGAATTCGTATTGCTTCGAATTTTAATAAGGTGAAGAACAAGAAGTGATAGAGTTAAATATAGTTTATGTGCTGAACAAAAACACTTATTATGAGTAACTTGTGGCTTTTTCTCCCCATTAGATTCTAATCACCTAATCTTACGTTCTCAATTCTCAATTCAATTAGTCATCAATGTTTTTAGATAATGCTTCAAATTTGTTTAAATTGCATTTATTTATAAGCGAGGTTTTTCTGTTCTTAATAATTCGAAAGTTTAAAATGCCAAAAGAAGCATGAATGAAATCATCGGAATGCTAAAATGCATTGAATATTGACAATTTTGACAATGAAGAAATTACATTGATTCTTATGGAACAAGTAAAAGATGTGTCGTGATTTCTACACTCGCTAACAACGACGGTGGGGGTTCACACTAAGACATTCTTTACTTGATAAGGATTTGGTGTGTTGATGATATTCTCACAGGAAGCGAGGTCTTGGTCGAGGGTTCAAACTAAGACACTAGTCCTTAGCCATATTAGAAGAACTGTTGTTGATGTGATTTTCACAAACCTCAGCATAGCAACGGGGTGGGTTTTCACAAACTAAGAACATCGGTCGGTTGGTTGTGATATCTACTTAGGGAGAGACGGCCTAGGTAGAGTGTTCCAAACTAAAGCAACGCATTCCTAAGCTTTAAGTACTTAATGATTATAATGATGAGATGTTGCACAAAGTTCTACAGTTAAAAAATCTCGTTCTTTAAATCAAGTACAAGGTCCCTAATAAGTTGTTGCTTTGATCATGATCATATTGATCTCGACTACCCTAATGGAATAATTGATCTATGTTAGAGTTGAAATTGAGCACACACATTTAATCATACATTCATGGTTGGGAGTTTATATGTTAAAAGCATTAAGTATGAGTGCTTAGCTTTTAGACTTATATTGACAAATGTACTTGCTTATTGCTTGGTTTGGAAACTAGTAAAAAATCGGGGTCGATGAATTTATCCGTCAGGAACATCCGTTGATATTCTATGGGCCGTTTCTTCTATTCTCATGATCCCAATGTTGATATTAATAAAGGAAGTCAACCAAGGATATAGTCGACAGTAAAGAAAAAAGGGGAAATCCAAAATATTAGGGATAGTTAGTGCTGTATGGAATAAAAAAATGGTGAAACAGAACTTGTCGAAGCTTTTTGGAAAATTCTTTCTTTTCCAGTTTCCTTTGACGAACCAATTAGTTTACTTTCAAAGTTATTAGTCGAGGGGGATTGACGATTCTTAGTTTTCGTAAATGTTACTTCATAACATCGCAGTTGAGGACACGACAATACTTTGTTATGGGGGATTTGGTATGTGCTTAATACAACATACCTATATACACTTTTAAAAACGAGCTAAATAACCAAAAACGGACTTAAAATGCCAAATATCGCTGTTTTGTATTGTATTGTTGCAGAACGGATATCTAAGACAAAGACGAAAAAACCAAAGCCAAACGGACAAAAAACCGGACTCGGATGGACAAGACTGTCGAAAGAACAAGCCAAATCTGAAGCCGAAAGTCATTCAAGTCAAAAAGTCAAAGATAAGTCAACCATGGTCAAAGTCAAAGTCAACCAAGTACAACCCGAAGCCAAAAAGTTCAGAAATCATAAGTTAGGGACTAGACTTGTTAATCCACATAAAACTTGTATTTATAAAAGAAAATTAAGAGGAAATAAAGAGGAGGGCAAATTGCCAAATTGGCAAGAGTCTATACCACATGACCTTTTACTGTTCAAGTCCTAAACTCTATTAACCACCTAAGGACGTGTACTTGCAATTGTGTTATAACCCTTTGGGACTGAAATTGCTCCAAGTCCCTCAAATGGTTATAAACGCAAGGAACATTGTATGCAATGAAACATTAACTACAATGAACCCGGGGCCTTTTGTTGCAATTTCCCTAAACCTACACCTGTCACCCCCAACCTTTTATAACACTTTCTTTTACCGCTCCATTTTGAACTCTATCCAAATCACGGGTTAAAACCCCATTCTTTACCCTGCAACCAACCACTCATGGTCAAACCTCCCCCCCCACCCTCATCCCTCCAATAATCCCATTATTCCCACTTAGGGCATTCCCACACTTCCCCCCATGACAAATCCAAAGGCTATGATTGACTTTATTGAGGACATTGAAGGCAAAGATTGAGGCTTGTGAACCTCTCACAACTACAAAACACAATAAGACCCTTGACATCTATTAAAGAAGAAGAAAGGATGAACAAGGGAGTTAGTTAAGTTTTTATTTTCGAGTTTGTATTTCTTCTAATATTAAGCACATTTTCCTTTCAAATTTTATAGCTATCAGCTTTAAGTTCTGTACTTTCCACCCTTTTAAATTTTTATTCATCCTTGTACTCATTCGATTGAGTAATAACAATTCAGTTTACAAGTTTCCTTGTTCTTTGTTTTCAATAATAAGCCGTTTTTACTCAATAAGCTCTCAATAAGCTCATTTGAGCTTATTCCTTTTCACAAGCTCAAATTCAGTCAAACTTTGTTAATAATATTCCTATTAACTCATTCTGACATCAATTTGAATCAAGATAATGTTAACTTGAGGTGTTTTGAGTTCACTTTGATGCTACAAGGATTAATAAGCTAAATACTGCTTATGAGAGTTAAGTCTCGAGGTTTACGAGGCTAGGAGCACCACTGAGGTGCAAGTTTTTAAGCCACTCACTCTACAAGAGTGGCTTTGGTTCTGAGACTACAATAACCTCAGGTTTACCTTTCTGAATTTCAATCTAGCATATATAGCTTATTTCAAACTGCTTATTTCTTTTAAATTCTCATGTTAATCCTGTTTCATTTAGCTTAATTAGCCTATAGGTGTTTTAGCTTTAAGCTGTTCTAGTTATAATCATTTCTAGCTTTCATTCCTTAAATTTCTCATAAAAAGTTAGTTAAGCTAGTAGAGTTAAAAAATACTTAAAGGGGGGCTATTTTTACTAATAAGTTATCAGGTATTTATAGCTTGAAAAGCTGTATCTATATCATTTTAAGTTAGTTAGATTGTGAGATAAAGCTTTAAAAGTCTTAGCTTCAAAATAGATTTTAAGTCTACTTAGCTTTGACAGCTTTCAATTAAGGAGTGTTTGGATTTAGGCTTGTTTGACCCAAAAAGTCAACATTAGTTTGTCAAAGTATGTCATTCAGCTGAGCTAGGTCATGTTATTGAATTTTAAAAAGAATTTAGAAGTTAGATTGTAGAATTCAAAGTTTTGAGCTCTAAAAATTGATCCTTGCACCAGGGCAGTTTACTAGTTTAAGTAGTTTAAGTGTTTAGAGGTTCAAGGTATTCTAGTGTTCAATTTTAGATAAAGCATAGTTAGATGAACTTGGTAGATGAGTATATGAGTTTTAGGAGAAGAGATTTGACCTGCATTTCACCTTAAGTCATTTGCATCAGCAAATAGCAGTTTATACTGCTGTTTGCTTTACATTTTCTAGCATTTCATTTAGCTTTAGAGATTAGTAGTTAAAGTTTGAAATTGAGCATTGTTAATAATACTCTAGTAGCTTAATAAAGAAAAGCTCTTAAGTTTCATTTTTCAGTTCTATACTAGCTTAATTCTCCTTTCAAAAAGTAGTATAGCAGCATTTTGAAGTTTTAGCTTACTCTCTTGTGATTTTCTAGTTTCTAGCTGTTAAAATCAGATTCCTTTTATCTGTTGTGCTTAACAATCTTAGAATAGCTTAACTTCAAAATTTCAGCTTTATAGGTTTAGTATTAAACTTTTTAGCTTATTAGAAAAAAGCTTATCTTAGTTTAAGCAAAAACTTTCACTTTTTCAGTTCAATTTTCTTGTTATTTTTATAAAAGCTTAGCTAATGTTTGTTTAGATATCTTTAACACACATCTTAATCTACATATATCTTCTTTTAGTTTTCAGATTTTCATAAAGTTAATAAGCAAATAATAAGCCAAAATCTAAAAAGCTCTTAAAATACCTACTTTCTGTGAACAGATTTAAAAGGCTTAATTTCTAGCTTATTTAGTTGTTAAAAGTAGAAAGGTTTTGTTGTTGATGATTGTTGTAGCGATTGTTGGTGTTGCGGTAGTTGTTGTTGCTGCGGGAGCTGTTGTTGAAAGTTCTTCCGTGGTTAAACTTTCTTTTGTTGTCACTTGATACTTGCATTGGAGCATGCTTAGTTACTTGATCCATTAGCCTTTGGGTTATGTTGATGGCTTCCTCTAAAGTTTGAGGTTTAAAGGCAGTAACATTTCCTTCAATGCTTTAAGGTAGTCTCCTGATGAAAGCTTCCAAGAGTTTATCGTTGTTTGGCACCATGTTTGGACATAGAACCGTTAATTCTTGGAATCTTCTAACATAAGGTTTAAGATCATTTCCCTTTATAATCAGATTGTAAAGTTCTTCTTCCATCTTTCTGATCTCAGTCCGGGGACAATACTTGTTCGTCAGAAGCCTTTTTAACTCAGTCCAGGTAATTTGATTGGCTTGCTCTATTCCTATAGGCTGGGCATATGCATTCCACCAGGACAAGGCATCATCTGTTAAAGTACTAGTAGCAAACGTTACTTTGTTTTCTTCGGCACATCTGCTACGAGAGAACACTGATTCAGTTCATTCAAACCAGCGAATAAGACCTACTGCTCCTTCCGTACCATTAAAGTAGAAAGGTTGACTGCTGATAAACTCTTTATAGTTTCCCATTTTCACTACAGGAGTTCCAGTAGGATCGGTGTTCCTGTCGGGATTACTAGCACTTGCCATTGTCGTAGCTTGAGCTTCTAGAGCTGAGGTGACACTATTAGCTACTAACTTTCTAATGGCATCTTGAGTCATAGTCGGTGCTTCCATTATTGATGCTCTTTATGGAGGCATTCTATCAACAAAAGATAACACGTAATAAGAATGATATCACAAGTATAATGCTTGTTTTTTTTTAAATGATTAAAGAAAAATGCTTATTCTTAAAATGCTTAAAGAATAATGCTTCATTTAAGCATTTTTAACAATGGTGATATCTAAAGGTCATGGTATGATGATGAATGTATGATGGATGAATGATGAATGAATGATGAATAATGATGAGATGAATAAAGTGGTAAGAAACAACAAGGTAGATAACGGGATTGCCTTTGTATTTAAGAACAACTTGCCTTAGTACTATACATAGTCAAGATTTGACAAGTGTTTTTATTTATACCACACATCCCGTGGCTAGGTTAAAGCTAAAAACAGAAATTTAAACTAGAAACAAAATGATCATTCCATGCGGTTCTAGAGTTCGATGATGGAGTTCATGAGATTTTCTATGTCTGCTTGGTGACGAGTTTCCATATCATTGATAACTTCTGCTAATTCAGCGATTCTGTAGCGAGCTAAGGAGATCTTATGGTTGGATCCTATTTGCTTTCTCTGGAGTTTAGTGATCTGAGTATGAGCTTGCTGGAGTTCTGCTGCTAAGGCGTCAAAATTACGTTGGATGATTATTGTTCCTTTTTCGAGGCCTTTGATTTCATTTTCAATATGCTCGATACGTTCGATGGGGATTACATCTAGGCTATTTAAGATATCCAGGATTTGCTCCTCATGTCGCTCGATAGTTGACTTTCGAGAGGTTTCGCCAATCTCAAAAGTTTGAGGTTGGAACGGGGTAGAAGAAGATGATTTTGTTGGTGAAAGAAGTCCTTCTGGTAGAAAGAATTCTTGAGTTTTAGGAGGTATGATAATTGGAGGCGGGATTGGTGATTTTTCAGTATAGAAAGCTTGTAAAGCTTTCATGTAAGGATCATCGGGAAATAACGAAAGGGTCGGTGAAGCTAGCGGGGCAATTCCAAATAAATTAGAAGCACTAGAGTAAGTTTTCCCTGGAGAGGCCGGGACATAATCCGGAGAAGCCGGGGGAACATAGTTTGGGAAATTGGAAGAAAAGGCATCCTCCAAATTGGCAGTAGGATGGTCGGGGGAAGACATCGTTCTGCTTAACAACCCAGCAGTAAATAACATAAGTTATTTATTTAGTAATATAATAGTTATGTAACTTTACATACCATTCCGGGAGATATAGCGGCACGGAGGACTTTCTTGGATGGAAAAAGAAAAGTAGTTATAGTTAAGGTTTTAACCTTGTTCTCTATAACGTTGGCTCTTGATACCAAATCTGTAACACCCCCATTTTTACATATAGCAGCGGAAGCTAATCTGGGGTATTACTTCAAGGTACAACAGTCATAATCATAGAAAACGAATCAAAAAGAGTCGTTTATGAAAATAAGTTATCATTCATTATTTCTTCAGAGTTTTTACAAACGAGAGGTTCCCAAAATCTATACAATAAAGTTTGAATGATAACGGTTTTTCCATCTTCATGTCCTCGCCACTCCGTGCCATTAGTTACCTGAGATAAAACATGCTAAAAAGTCAACACAAAGGTTGAGTGAAATCCATAGGTTTAAGTAATATAATTTGAATGCAAATGCGATATTTGGGTTACGTTGATATACACCCAGTATTGAAAACATAATTTATTATTGCCATTAGCTCATGAATCCGATGCCTTAGGTTATAATGATAATATTGCCCCTACGGGCACCTTTGCCAAAATACCCGCGTGATTTCTAATGATGTGCAATTGGTTACACGTAACTGGGTACACCAACGGGGAGTCCAGCCCAAATAGATCTATTCACATCATTCGCGCTTACTACGGAGAGTAATTAACGGTTCATGATTATGGGGACTTAAAGGCAAAGCAGTTACTTAGGCAATAGTAAATTGAAATAGCATGTAGAAATAATTGCATTCATGTTTATAGCATGTATCTCCCTCGCGGGTTTATAAAATAATTGAAAAGCGAGGCTATGAACTCACCTGAACAGTTATAGGGAAATTGATAGCTAATGTATAGGGAATGAAAGTAACGGCTTCAACACGGCAATCACAGACAACCTGGGTTAATATATGGCAAATCTTAGTTTGATTGTATATATAAGTTTTTGGATATCGATTGTAACACCCCCAAAATGGGTCGCAGCGGAAATATGGGTTGGGGAATGTTACATCATAGATCAACAGCACGAGATAAGAGAACGACCTCTATATGAGTCGTTTAAAATTGATACATTGGATTAAATAGACTTGTTTGTTACAATAGCCGAAGCTTAAATAGTTCATCCATGAAAAGTAAAGATTTTAAGACATAACAATATTCCCAAAATGTAATGCATCCAAATCTTTATAGTAATGACTCCAAAATGGTGACCACCAATGTATCCTTGTTTCTCGTACCTTATTGACCTGAGAAAAACATGCTTTAAAACGTCAACATAAAGTTGGTGAATTCACAGGTTTAGTAAATGTATAAAGTAGGACCACAAGATTTCCAATGTAAGACATGTAACACATACAATATCTCAAAAGTAATTACGAAGTATGCTCATAAGTTCATGGACACCGAAGCTCGTCTTATATGTATGCAATTTAATGCACATAAATGTGCACATGTTGATGCTTCAACCGGCAACATCCAAATGTTACCGCACATGTATACGTTCGTTGTTTCGGTCCCTCCGAAACTGATGAGCGCTACTCACCCGAACGGGGATGTCAATCCCAAATAGATCTATTCATAACATTCGCGCTCGCTAACTAGCAATTGACAGTTCATGAGGGTGGGCAATAGTGGGTTTAGCTACTTAGGCCAACTCGTAATATGTTTAAAAGAGTACTTGCGTCCAAATGCTTTTAAAACAATGCATATTTCTCACCAAAGTTGTAAAACAACTGTAGTTGTAATAAAAGCGGGGGCTATGAACTCACCCACACGAAAGGTGAATGATTGATTATCTAAACTCAAAGAGTGAATCGCCTCAGCAATTTGAATGTAACCTAATTAATTATAGGCCATATGAGTATAATGTATTTCACGTAAATAACACATCACATATTGCATAGCTACACCACCACCTAATAGTTTTTATTTATTAATTAAAAGTTAAAACAATAATTAACTTCTGTTACTTTTGTTATTAAAAATTAAAGTATTATGTACTTGTATCTGTAGAAAATATTATTTTCGTTTATTATAAATGCATGTTTGTAAAAATGTATGATTTATAATGATATTTTATCAATTACATTAATTGTCTTATAATAAATTATAATAAAAATAAATGTAATGAGCGCGAGTTTTAAAACTTCATATCTTTATCGTTTTCGACTCTGTTTCATACAGTTTTTATGATCCAACTTTTCGTATTAAAATAATTTATTAAACATCATGTTTATAAAGTTTAGACCCCTGATTGAACAGTAAACTTTTTTCTGTCATCACAGTTTATATAAATTATTTTTATAATTACAATAGTGTAACTTTGTTTAAATCATAACTCGTTCGTTATAGCTCCGTTTCTCGAGATCCTTCATATGTCCTTGGATTAGTATTAACGAAAATTTAATCAAAAATATTAAATTTATTAAAATTAAACCACTGATGAAACAGTAGCTTTTACTAATTCATAAACAGTTTATAAAAATTGTTTTTATAGATTATTTATCTATATATTGTAAACTACGTAAACTAGTTCGATATAATTCCGTTTTTCGAGGTTCTTTATGCCGTGCGGTTCGTATTAAGGAAAAATTATCAAAAATATTATATTTATACAGTTTATACCCCTGATGAAACAAGGGACTTTTACTGTTCATCACAGCTTATATAATGCATTTTTATTAAAGAGTTCAATAATATATAACTTGTAAATGTCGTATCTTGTTCGTTATAATTCCGTTTTTCGAGTTCCTTACATGCTTACGATCCTTATAAAGAGCACTATTTTTATAAAATATAAAACATAAGATTTATATTTCGAATTTCAAAAGTATATATAAAGTCATAATTAGGGTTTCTAATTAAACAAGTAGTTTACAATCATTTTATTTAAGAACTTGCACCATTATTTTACCAAGTGTTGTACCGTATATTACACATGTATTTAGTCCTCTAAATGTCCATGTCCTTTGTCCATAAGAAATCATCATATACTTTATATAACTTTAAAATAAAACTAGGTGGTGATTAACTAATGCAACAAATATGAATACAATAGAAAATAAATAAACGAGTATTGAAAACTTTAAATAGACCTTATAGGAATCAAGTAGGATGATGAACACAAGATGTAAACCCCAAACAAGCCTTCACAATCAAAACCCTAATCAAGAAAACCCTAAATATGTTTTCTTGATAAATCCTTGTTAAACCCGAATCCAAGCTTCCCAACACCTTGAGTAGTCTTAGGTAGTCTTAGGATGAACACTTGAATGCTTGGAATACCTTGGATGCAAAAGAAAAATGAAACCCTAGTTGGTGAAAGTGTGCCGTGGGTTTGGAGTATAAAAAGAGAGAGTATTTGCTTGATTTTTGCTTGTAGAAGTGTAAGAATATAATGTGCACTAGTTGCTTGCTTTTATATTAACTTGTAAACCATGAAACCACCTTAAACCTAAACCATGGAAGTGTATGGTTTTAAGGACATGTTGTAAGAGACTTCTCCTCCTCCCTAGGAGGAGGGTGCGGCAAAAGGGTCACCAAGGACAAGGGATTGGACAATCTTTAGGAAGATGAGCTTAGGGTACAAAATGTGTAAGGATTACAAGTACTTATAAAAGACTTAATAAGGTTTAAAGGATTTATTTCATGAGTAA
>BQNB010142203.1:3403-17166 GCA_026074375.1 Tanacetum coccineum | reverse complement strand
GATCCATCCTTCTCATGGAATCAATAAGAGCTACGCGCTTCCTTCTTTGGAGTAGTCCTTCCACCACCAGAGGCACCGGAGCCCTTCAGAAGAGGGGATAGAGGCTCTTCGCTTCTTTTCCGAATTGGGATGTCCAACTATGCCCTGGCTAAGGACTAGTGCCTTTTATCTTAAATGATAGGAGGAAGCAAAGCCTCTGTAAAAACTTTGCTTTCGCGTGGATGAACTCATTATCATGGAACAATAAAATAACATAGGATGGCTCGCTACCTCCGTACGAAAAGGGTAACTCCTACTAATGTGTTCCCCAAGGTGAACTTGGTACCATTGGTGGTCAGGCTGAGCAAGCTTTGCTAATTAACTCTGCAGCAGAAGGCCGAGAATACCCACCTTTCCTTTCATGTGTATAGGCTACCAGATGACTAGCTACATCGGTAGCGGAATGCACATACACCACAACTACATTCCTGAGTTGGAAATTTAAGCAACTCAAATGACTAAAGTTCATGATACATCACAAATGGGCAGAGCATTTGGAGGGCTTGCACTCCCAGCCTGATAATAATAAAAATATGTCGTTCAGTACTGTATGAAAGGACACCTCCGTGGAGTGATACCTCTCACATCTTAAGGATGAACCACCTCGACTTAGTTTAGGCGTTTGTGATGATATTCATAAATAATTAACATCCGGAGTGATGGTGCAATCTTTGGTAAAAGCAAACTCTCTAGTCTGCTCCTGGTCAGCTTCGGAGCGATAGTACCATATCTACCTCGGAGTGAGGGTGCAATCTTTGGTAGGAGAAAACTCTCTTATTAGCTCTTAACTTCCTTCGAAGCGGTGGTACAACCTCCACCTCAGAGTGATGAAACAACCTTTGGTTGTTACACCAGATGTAAAATGTAACACGAGGATATTGACCAAAGTGTCGCATATATTAAAGGCATCAATTAAAGGTGCTACATCGGTACAAACACTGGTACGATACAAACGCTGGTAAGGTGTAGACGTTGGTTTGATGCACATATTAGTTTGATATGTTAAGTGTAAAGAATAATGTGCAAGCGATCAACACATGTGTTGGGTCGGTACATAATGTGCCACACCCCGGACAAAGACACTAGATCGATAGGCACAACCTAATGAAAAGGGAAACAGTCTGTATATAAGAAAGAATGATCCAAAAACCATGAGCAAATGTAGACAAAAAGTCATGACAGTGAAAATGCAACCCTCGTCAAGTTGACACTAACGGCCAGGAGAAGACACTAGTAGGTGCTGGGTAAACTCGCCACTCTCGGTATGCCAGCATACCTTGTGAGTTGTCTTATGTAGAAGACATTAGAGACACTTGTTGAATCACATTTGCATGCCTTCTTAATACCATCTAACTCAATACCATTTCCACTCTCATAGTTTACACAATAGATCTCATACAACGTCTCTTTCCCTCTTCTTGTGTCGTCCCATATACCACCATAACACCAATTCCACTTTTGATTTTGCTAAAATATCATCAAGGATGAAGAGTTACAATCTAGTTAATGTTCTTGTTATAATCACCTCAAAAATCATCAAAAACACAATCAAAACTCATCATGTTATTAGGTTAGGGTGATGTTCATCAAGGGTTTGCAAGGATTATATTGGTTGGGTAAAAAAACTAGTGAAAGTCTTGGTTTGGTTCTTGGTTAACTCTTGAGTTCATCATCAATATCATCCTTTGTAAGGATCATTGTTTTCTTTATTTCACTTGTAATATTCATGTTTATATATTTATTTTCTGAGATTATTCATGTAATATACCTTTTGTTCATTTATTTGTAAAAATTTGGCATTGTACTTAGTTTTCAATCAAGAAAAACTTAGGAAAAACATGATTTCTATTATCATTGATTGGGACAGTTTTGATCAGTAGGGTAAATGGAATATTCTGTAACAATTAATTGACTTTGAGGATTAGATAAAAATATAAGGTTGTAGAGAAATGTTGTAGCTTCGATTTCGGGTGGCACTCGTCGTGACGATACCCGATGATTAAACTAGAAAATAAATTGTGAAAGTAGTCAAAAATCTGCACATCATATTTCAATGGTTAAAAACACTTAAAACTTGTATAGAACCTATTGTTGGTTTAAAAATATAAAATATATAGGACTCTTAAACTTAAATTTGGCAAGTTGAACCAGCCCTAATGGACTTATAGTTTATGAGTTACAGACTTTTTCGCAGGACAGTTGTATTCTGGAAATTACGAGCTTTAGCACTTGATGGTGTTTTGGCCATTTGACACCATTGTCATAAAAACTAAAGTGGTCGGACCACATATCGGATAAATAGACTCAATTACCTTTCCATTGACGTAAAAACCGAGTCATAATTATTTACGGATTAGAAGATACGAACTTATAAAATCGGGATAAAATATGAAAACCAAACAACTTTTGTATTAGGGCTTGTAAATGTTTATAAAGTGGTCAAAACTAGTCCCTCGTGTTTTATAAACTTTATAAAACACTAAGTACAATGTTATAATCAACATAAAAACTTTATAAAATTTCATTTACATTCTTTCGCGCGTAATTTATAAGTCCTAAGACGCAACGCTATATTTTAGGTTGCTTCTAGGATTTCTTTGGCTTCCATCGTCTTATTTTCTCGGCTATTATCACTTTGCTCAAAGGTGAGATCACGGCCCCTCTCTTTTAAATGTTTTATACGTTTTTGAGGTGGAATGTATAATCATTATTGTTTTATGAACTATTTGGACTATATGGACTTTTTGGACTATTTATAAACTTGATAAATGATTTTGAGTATTCGCGAATCCTCGTTTTACTGCTTTCTATTTTGGGGAATACTGCTTTCTTCTTGTTCTTGTAGCCGACTCGGTCTAACTCGGTAAATACTGAGTTGACTCCGTCCCTGTCTTGATTCACTTTATTAAATCGCATACGTGCAGTGAACAAAACAAAAGTGATAGGTTTGCACATCCTAATTGGTGGGAGTTTATATAGTGACTCATAGTGAGGATATGAAGAGACTTTATAAATAGAAAAGCTTTTGATTTTCTTAATAACTGAAACTATAAAGTTTGTTAAGGAGATAATGGGATGCTAAAAAGACTAAAAGTTGCACAGAATTGAATTCACATGTAAAAATGCATTGATCACTAATCATTAATACTCCATGATATTGAGTTTCAGTATGCAGTTGGGTTTTGTACTTATGGCTCTCTGGGTGAGACAAATCATTTAAAGATACAGCCCCAATAAATTTAGGGGCTCAATCTTTTAGTATACCATTGATCATGCCATTTATTCACATGGATTTGTACAATATACAAAGCTTGTGTTACACAACTTGAAGCCTACACAATATATACATCAATAGAACACACACATAAATTACTTATCTATAACAACAAAGAAAAAAAAGTTCTAAAGCCTAAAGCTTAAAGCCTAAAGCCTAAAGCCTAAAGCCTAAAGCCTAAAGCCTAAAGCCTAATTTCGAAATTTCGGGTTCCCTTTCATGGGGATCCCTAATTTCGACCAAGAGAGAAGAGAGGACTTATCTATAACAACAAAGAAAACAATAGTTCTAAAGCCTAAAGCCTAAAGCTTAAAGCCTAAACCCTAAAGCCTAAAGTCTAAACAATGTACCGAAATTTCGGGTTCCCTTTCATGGGGATCCCTAATTTCGACCAAGAGAGAAGAGAGGAGAGGTATGGGATGAAAAATGAGGTTTAGGGACCCCCTATTTATAGTGTTAGGATTAGGGTTAGCTTTGAGAAAAAACTACATAATCTTGACACAAATGGTCCCTCCCTCATTAATACTGCTGCATTAAATGTAAAAACTCTACATATTTTTCGGTATAATCATGGAAGCATGGGGTACTCCTCAAGATGCTTATCAATGTATGCAGTAGGGTTTTGTACTTATGGCTCTCTGGGTGAGACAAATCATTTAAAGATACAACCTCATTAAATTTAAAGGCCCAATCTTTTAATATAATAGATACATAGTAGGTATGACAATGACGAAAATGATACAAGAAGTCGCTTCGTAGGCTCGTAGCAGATCACAATATAATGACACCTACTTTAAATGGAAGCAGTTTTTGCAAATCATTTTGTACAGCCTACACATGACACTCAACAACACTTCATTACACAAGTAGTGATTTATGCATCAAAAAGTTGTGTATTGTAAGTTCATTGAACATCGAATAAGACGACATTCTGGTCGATTTCCTTATCCGTCTAATATATTTAAACTATGCAACATTTTAATATTTTACTTATGTTAATCAATAAATTCGAGCATGCAAACTCTTCGTCGTCATTAGTCTTTCTATGTGTGAAACAATAAGGGTTAATAGACAAAAAAGTTACTATACTTTGCAAAAAAGTTCGCCTAAGTTACTCAACTTTTATTTTGTTCACTTAGATTACTGAACTTTTGATAAACATACACCCCATAATTTCAATGTTAATCCGAGCAACCTGGACGTATATTTTTAAGTAAGTTAAGTAACATAAATGTCATGTTTTTACAATTTCAATGATGTTTACGTATATTTTTGCAAAGTTGAGTAACCCCAAATGTCATGTTTTATAAGTTTAGTAACCTAAGTGAACAAAATAAAAGTTTAGTAACTTAAGCGAACTTTTTAGAAAAATATAGTAACTTCTTTGTATAATAACCCAAACAATAACAATGTTTTAATTGACAAATGACACCAAGACCGTTAAATTAAGATCCTACTATCATTTTTATATTTGCAACATCGAAATTGTTGAAACGAATTGAAATCGGAAGATCCTACATATATGTTTAAAAGTATTATTTGTTTACTAATTCACATTCAAAGATTATTGTATAACAAATTTATGAAGAAAGAAAAGGTCTGAAAGTTACAATAATATAAAAATGCAACACATAATGTTGTAGAATACTAAAATATCTAATCGGTCATTAAGAACGCTTTATCTTTTAATCTAAAAAACTATTTATTTTCTACTATATATTTTACTCTTATAAATATCTATTATATATAAAGATTGAGTCCTCCTTATTAAATTGGAGGCTTCAAGAGGAGTACCTCATGCTTCCATTGTTGTTCCCAAAAACCTGTCTTTAGATTTCTGATAATCCTTTTTACTCTTAAATGAGGCACGAGTAATTCACAAGGTAAAGGATCGTCCCTATTTAATGATTATGGAGTATATGAGAATGTTTTGTAACAGCCAGCAACTCTCTTTTCATCAATACAAGAAAACCTTTTTGGAGTTACAGGCATACAAATGGAAGATCAAAAGCTCTTTTTATCAATACAAGAAAACCAAAAGACCATAAACAACTAAACGATTCTCTCTCTTGCTTCACTAATTTATCTCAGGAAATGGTGACCATATATTCATCCAATGATTGTGATGGATGTTAATGGTAGAGCTTTATGAAGATTTGTTATCTCACGATTATTTATCAGGTTCACTATTGAATCGAGGTATGTCTTTTTAATCTCTTTTTTACATAATTTTTTGGAATTGTAATTATTTAATTAGTGGGAGCAACTGTTCATCCGTGATTGCTTCATCAGATTACTCTTTTGGTGTATGACGGCTTCTGTTATATGTAAATCATTGATAGAACCGTCACATGATGTCGCTCCATAATTATCAACAATGGGTCTTACTCCAGCGATAAATGGATCAAAGATCCATTTATCAGGTGAGTAAGTCGGAACAAATTAAATGATCACGCTTACTCATTCTTATCATTGGCCCATTTATATATTTCACCATCTAGCGGGGAGGCCGAGGGGAAGGGGTGTGCGAGGCGGGGGCGGGGAGTGGGGGAGAGCGAGCGAGAGGCCAGCGGCAGGTAGAGATGCGAGGTGGATGTTGACGATAATAGCACTTCTGTTGTTAGTGAAGGATTTAATGTGTGTCTACCCAATCTCGAGCATAACTACATCATGACTTCTGATTACTGAAACAGTAACAAATTCCTCAAATAACACACATTCAGCACCAGCGAATTGTTGTAAGTTCTCACAAATGTTTTGTATTATTTGTGTCACTGATGCATCTATCATTGGTTACAACAAGGCCTTTTCATAATCCCGAGGACATATGCTATTGTAGGTAGTACTCCACCATGCTGCATTACATATCATCTGATTCTTAGCATGTTTGTAACATCATTCGGAGTGAGCAAACTACGGTGAAAGTACTAAAAAACAAAACCATAAAAAAAGAGTAGTAAAACTTGATATTCAAGATCATTTAGAAAAAATGTCTGCTAAAAATGCTCAAGAACAAGCTTCTGACTCAGGTAGGTACAATGCCTAAAACATATTGTTTCTTATTCGTAAAACGTTTTCACGTTTGTTGATGTAATTTGGATTTTTTTCATGCTATTTGTTTAGATAGGGCGTACAAAAAGGAAGGAGTTGCTTGGGATCACACCCATTCGTTCACTATCTGGAACTTGGGGAGACAAAATTGATGGCAGCGGACATTTTTTATGGATATAGAGTCAGTTTCTCATGTAGTATTGTTGATATGAAATTTTCAAGTTTTGTGTTCTTGGTTAAATCAAAGCTTGATGATGATGTGGCAGATATTGAAATGAACTTATACATGGCCTCAAACTTTGTGAAGTGCAATGTTTTATCATTCGTGGAATTGCATCTCAATACAGAACAAGTTTGAGCATAACTCTTCTGATATTGATAGTAATTTTTTAACAAAAAGACTAAATACTTCTTTCATTTTTATTTAGTAAAAGCAAAGTGTTTCCAAGAGTTATGCTTCAATATAATATACGAGGAGTTATATATCAACTCTAAGAAACTAGGAGAGTCAAGGGAATATTTACTAGAAACCAACCAAACGTTGTGGAATCCATCCTACATGTACTTGCTTCTGCCATTGGAGTCGTTAGAACCGTTATGGATCAGTTGGATAGAGATTGACTCATGTATGTCCGTGGTTGAATTCATTAATAAAAATTCCATTTTAAAGGCTGAAAAAGATAGTAAGGATGGATTTAATGAATTTTGGTGCTGCTACTGTTCTCTTTCATACTATTTTTTATTTGTTTGCATCAGCTAACTTTTGTGTTGTTTGTTTGCGTACTAGCGAAATGGATTCATATTTGTTAATTACTATTTTTTGTTTACCTTTGTTCAGGTCTTAAGAGAATTTGAGCCTAAAGAACGTTGTTGTTTGCTAATGAAGTTTGTGGCCAGTTGTTCACGAGCTCCATTTCTTAGCTTTAAGCACCTAGAACCAAGTTTTACAATCCACGAGGTATCTTCTTTAACTTTCATATCCCCTCTTATACCGTCAATACAGGAGGACAATCAAGATAAAGTTTCATATGTGCCTGCTCAAGCAGGTGAGTTGAGTAACTTTACTATGCTTTCACTTATAAAGATATATGTTAAGTTTTCTCGGTATACGTTCTTATTTCTTAATTTTTACATTTACTAAATATATAGTTGCCACTAAAATGGAAGTAATGCTGCCACAGTTGAACCTTACCAATAATGAAGTAGTCGATGATTTAGATTTGAAAAGGAGGTTAGTAGGTTAAATTAAAGCTTTGTATTTTGATTATAGCAGTTGCACCTACATTCGTATATCGGATGAATTCTAACGCTTAACAGGCGGACGAATGTTGATACCTTTGATGTAATTCCAGTGATTAAGCCTATACGTGAGCCACATTTGGTTATCTAAACTATCAGTGAGGTTGACATAATATATGATGAACATCTCGAATTGGAATCACAAGGACCTCTCGCTTTAGAACCATAATGATTTGTTTGTTTTGGAAGCGTTGGTATTCAATCTTTGCAACTTATCGTCTCACATAAAAATTTTATGTAGTCATGTCTATAGTATAAACATTAAACATGCGGTGTTAATTAGGGCCACGTAAATTATGAGACACAATTACTATGGTAGCTGATTTTGATATATATTTCTTATCGAGTTACATCTTAATTTTCTTAAAAAACCACATGCATAGGTTTACGTAAATTAGGAGACACAACTACCTGCACCCGTTTTCTAACCAAACCCCCTGAATATGAACTTATATCATACTTCGTAGAAGTAAAAGTACTATTTTACCCAAAAACGAAGCCCGGTGCATCGCACGGGTTTGAATGCCTCATTGATAATAATATACGCTTGGTTTTTTATTTACCTTTAGAAATGATTCATTTATTTATAGTTAATTAATTAGTTGATTTAAGGGAAGTAGGATCGAATCAGGTCTACTGATCCTATGATAAGATTGAGATCATAATATTATGCCTTTTAAGATCCTATAAAGGATTAACACGCCTAACGAGATCGTAAAAGAGAAAGATTTTAAAAGGTAAATCGAGATGTTTACATATATGCATTAAACCACCATTTTATTTTGTATGTTCCATAGTAGAAGTCGATAGGCTTGTTCATAAGAGAGAGAACTGATAAGTATAAAATACACATATTCATTTATACCTAAAATAACCCAATTAAACCCAAAACACAGTGAAAAATGGCAAAAATATACTTGTTTCTGTGTTCTGTGTGTGCATGTACGGATATATCAGAAATCATAAGAAAATCATCAAAAACAAGCAAACACGGACATAAGAACGGAAGAGCGTGCAAAAGCCGGAAGCCAAAGCCAGAAAAAGTCAACCTCCAGTCAACCTTGGTCAACAGAAGTCAAAGACAAAACTCAAAATATTCCATTTCAGTCCCTCAAGTTTCCAAATGTGACACAAATGGTCCCTAAGGTTTGAGTGGGCCTCTAAACCCTTTAAAACCTCACCCGGATCCAAAAGCCCAATTCCTAGCCCAATCCCTTTTTACAAAACCACAGGGACTATTCTTGCTATTTCCTAAAACTTTTTTTTCTAAAAACCCTTTTTTCCCTACACCTTGAATAAACCAAAGACAAGAGCCAAATGTTGCCATTTCCTAAAGTTATAAAAAACGAATTACTCCAATCATTATAAAAAGGCGCCAAAGCTTTTTACTATTCATCATCGACCCCCAGTTACCCCAATGTCTAAACAAAGGGCAATTTAAAATTGATGGGTAATTAAGGCAATTCATGGGATCATTAACAAGATGGCAGGGTCAAATTTGTAATATCAAGGGTTTTCATTTGTCTAGCCAAGTTATCAAGCCACGGCAAATGAGGAGAAAGCACAAGAGTGAATGAATTTTGTACTAAGGGCTCTCACATAACTAGCACAAACGTCACATCATGGATTGCCAGCTTGGCAATCCATGTGAGATAGTTAGAGATCCAACGGCCATCATATGCTCTCCAATGATTGGTAACTTGTGTAATGATTGAAAGGATCGTGGATATCAAGCGCAAGGGCCTAGAAGCTTCAGGGGATTCAAGGCATAAATATGTCTCTCACCTCAACACACATATAGAATTTTTTTAGTACTATAGGATTTTCTTAATTTTTACTTTTAGGCTTATGAATTTTCCTTCTCTTTGAATTTCCTTTTAAATTAATGTAAACAGCTTTAGTTTAATGAAATACAAATACACTTTGTCATAAGTTCTCTTGTTTTTCTACTCCAATAAGCTCTTCATATATTCCTTTAATTGGTAAGCTAAAAGATCATACGCTATTATAAAGCTCTTATTAGTCTCTAAGCTAATAATTTGAGCTTAAATCTACCTTAATCATATTTTAATTCTTAAAATCAATTTAAAACCTTATTACCTTTGCTTAAATGGATTGTGGCTTTTGGAAGAAGAGCTAGTCAAGGAAGGGCTCTCAAGGACCATTACTGGCTTATTGCTAATAAGCCAGAGCTGTTGAATAAGCTCTCAGAGCATTTCATGCCTTGTTTAGCTAGGCTCATTGTAAGTCCTCTTTAATTTTTAGTTTTTAGTTTTAATAATTGCTTAGTTAGCCTAATTTACTATATTATTCTTATTAACATGCTTATTTGTTTTCTTAATGCTTAATTGTGATTTATATGGTTACTTAGTACTTATTCATCAACTGTTTTTAGCTTAAGTATTATAAATCATAGTAATCTATTTTCTGTCATAAAAACCATAAAACGCAAAAAATAAGTAGTTTAGCTTAGCTTCTTAGATATAGCTTATTTGATTAATGAAAAATGTTTGTTAAGCTTGTTAAAACTGTTATATATACTGTTTAATAGAATTAGATCCATTAGATTTTAAAAGCATAGCTAATTAAATTCTGTCAAAAAATTAATGGGGGTTTGGGTTAGTGTTATTGACCATACAACAAAATCAAAGAAAACTTAGTCTTTCACTTTTGGATAGTTAGATGTTCATTTTTTATTAAGTTTTAATGTAATTTGCAGCAAGATTTTAAGTTTTAATTAATTCATTTTTGGCCTAATTAGTTGTTCCTAGGCACCAGGGGAAGTCTTTCATATATTTTTTATAACTGTAAAATTGAGTCTAAGCCCTACTAAGGTTTGAGATCTTGCCTTGCTTTAAATGTTAAACACTCTTGGTGAGTGAATTAAGTGCATAGGTACTCACCTTAGTGGCCTGCATTAGTTTCTAAGCTCATTTGAAAATATGGCATCAGCAGTAGTAACCATCAGTTACTACTGTATGAACTTTTAAGCTTCATTTTAAGTAGATCATTGTAGATTTTAAGGTCTAAAAATCCATAAGATATATATTAGATTATATTAAAGTTAGATTAAATCTTGCTTCAGGTTTTCTAGCTTATTCCTTAAGGTGCATTTGTTATTTAAATATGTTCATAAAAATCTCAAAAATTCCAAAAACAGTGTAACTTAGATAGCCTTTAATTTTAGAAACTTGGCTTTAATAGTAGCTGTTTTAATGATTGAATTCATTTACTTAGTATGGATTGTTAGTTCTCATAAGCTCATCTTCGTTATTGGCTTCTTAAGTATTTTAGCTTTTCTTAATTTTGAGCTTATTAAGTAAAAACCTGAGTTTAATAGTTTTCCTTCAATTTCAATTAGCTTAATGTGGTTCTAGCTTAAATTACTTTTCATTCCTAGATAGTAGGCATCATAAGCTTCATAAGTCATTTCTCAGTTTTAAATTTGAGCTTATATTGAGGGCTGTACAAGCTTTTAAGTGTCAACAAAGATTTTCTAGCTCAAAAGCTTAGCTACTACTGATTCACAGCTATCACAAGTCACTTTTGGAGCTTAAAATTGATTTCATCTTAAGTTGTCTACACAAAAAAGTGCTCAAAAACAAGTCCTCTTTAAGTCCCAATATTAGTTTTTAATAAAAAGCAAAAAAAAAAAAAAGTGCAAAATAAGTT
The DNA here is from genome assembly GCA_026074375.1 of Tanacetum coccineum. Lineage (NCBI taxonomy): Eukaryota > Viridiplantae > Streptophyta > Magnoliopsida > Asterales > Asteraceae > Tanacetum > Tanacetum coccineum. Next base: position 5,831 of record BQNB010142203.1, on the reverse strand, counting down.
GGGTTTGCCCTCCTCGAACCCACGACCTCTCCACACACAACACAACAAACCTCTTTTACCCCATCATGTCTATCAATAGCTCATCCAGTATATTTATCCCCACATTTAATACTTATACACATTTTGCCATAAAGGCCAAATAAGCTGTACGCCTTATTTCGTGGCTTCATTTATAAGCTACGACTTGACTTATTTTTCCTAGGATTTCCCTATAACATAAGCTATTTCCTGAATTTTTTCTAGAATTTTGACTAAAAGTTAGTATTTTTAATCATTTTTTTATTTTTTCTTTTTATTTCTTTAAAAAACTTTAAAAAATCATAAAAAATAAAAAATAATCGAATAAAAAAGTAAAAAATGCTCATTTTATAAAATTTTATTTTAATATAAAGTTTGTAGGAAAAATAGTTTTTTTCACTTTCGTAGGGTTTTAATTTGCAAAATTCACTTTTTAAAGAAACGAGTTTTGTTCACCGTTCTCGTTTTTCAAGTTTTAACTCTTGTTTTTAACTCCGTTTTCGTTCGACATTTTTTTTTAAACTCGTTTTAAGACGCCTGAAACAACACTATTTTTCCAACAACGTAAAGATGAGTCATACATCTAATTTTAAATTGGACAAAAAACTTCCAAGAGTAAGAGACTTTTCATAAACAAACAACTCGGTTAGAAAAACGAATAGATGAATCCATTCCTGGGATCAAAAGTGTAAAAGCTCTAAGAACTTTTCACAATTAAAAAGAGCGTGACATGATTTTTATGAGTGTAACGTTGCAAACAAACAATCGTCTAAAAGACAATATTTTGAACAATAGAACCTTCAATTCAAAACACAAGCGAAGAAATTTTTGGCCTCCAAATTTAGAAGACTCAATGCGACTTAAGAAAAATTTCACTTGTGTTTGAACGTAGGAAATGGTAGCTGATTTGAGATACTTTAATTTCTCTTGAACATGAAGTAGACACTCTCAAATCTCAACTGGAAACTTAAAAACCACAGTTATTGATTAAATCAACCGACTTGCAAGGGAATTTACTATGCTTATCACTGAATGCAATACTTGATGAGTACATCTGATCTGGATAAAGTTACTAATTGCAATGTGATTATTTGGAAACTTTAGAAAAATGTGAACATCTTGAAAAAGAGCTTTCAAAAAGTAGAACCCATGTCAAAGAGTTTTGACGCACTTTGGAACATAGCGTATTAATACAGAACTTGAATTATTCCAAACAGTGCAAAGAATAGATAAAAAATGTCTAATCTTTCCAAAAGAAAATCATCAAAACGTATTCTGAAAGAAAAGTCAAAGGAATTTCTAAAAGAACGTGAACAATACTTTGAGATTCAAGACTTGAAAGCTCAATTACAAAACAAAGAAATTGCTATAAGTGAGTTGAAGAAACTCATTGAAAAAATGAAAGGAAAATCTGTGGAAACTAAGTTTGAAAAATCACCAGTTACTCGACAACCGAATGCTTTCAAAAGTCAAAGACAATCAATTTTAGGAAAACCGGCTACTTTTTTAGATTCTCTTGAAAAAAATGATTTTTCAAAGTCAAAGTCAGTTACCAAAAATAATGTGTCAAATGATTTTTCAAAAACAGTCACTGCACAGATTTTGCCTCAGAACACTACGTCAATTTTCAAAAACACAAATGTGATTGCTCCAGGAATGTATAAAGTGCACACAAAGCCTAATCAAACTAGAACACCACAGTTGCCTCAAGACATTAGGAAAACTAACAAACGCGTGTCCTTTTCTACAGGAGTAATTCCCACTACTAGTGTTAGCAGACCACAGCTTAAGAGCAATCGAAGAAGTAGAAGACCACCGTAGGAATTTTAAGTTTTCAAATAATAAAACGTTTGTAATTGCGTGTAATGACAGTTTGAATGCTAAGACCTCGAATGTTAACTTTGTTTGTGTTACTTGTGGAAAATGTGTGTTGAATGACAATCATGATTTGTGTGTTCTACATTATATCAATGGCGTGAGTTCTAGGACTAGAGAACCCAAGAATAATGTGAACCAATCTGTTGCAACATCCAGTAAGAAAACCGTTACAACAGACTCCACTGTCAAGAATTCTAGAAACATAACTAGGAAGCTATATGAGCAAGTTAGTAAGACATGCAGTTGGTAGTATCCTAAGTATACACCACCCAGATACAATTGGAAACCTAAATCTCAAATAGGAAATGTTAACCCAAATGTTAGTATGCCTCTAGGAAATGCATCTAGAATTGCTAATTTTTTAGAACATAAGACTCCTAGGTGTTCCACTGTGTCTAATACTCCATTGTCTTCTAATTATTTTGAAGCTCATCGAGATAATTCTATTCATCGTTGACTCTGGGTGCTCAAAGCACATGACCGGAAATCTCAAACTTCTATCTAATTTTGTGGAGAAATTTTTGGGAATGGT
>BQNB010142202.1:0-17166 GCA_026074375.1 Tanacetum coccineum | reverse complement strand
GGTTTATAAGTGTAAGTCTTTAGAGCTAGCATTTGGGGTCAAACTGTTGTTTAGTGTCATGAAATAACAATGTTTTAAAGACCGAGTTCTTTTGCATTAAAACAGATGTATAAAACTTAAAATCGGGAGAACTTCATTGATAATATATTTTATGACAAATAAATTACATCATTTCGAAAGTATTTTCTTAAAACAATCTTAATGAGAAAAAAAATTGGGTCAATGAGATTGCCTTATTTTAACACGTGGCAAAATCAGCCATTCTTATTAGTCAACTCAAAGTCAAAATTGAAAAAATTGTTTAAACTTTAATAAATTTGATGAAGAAAAAATAATATAGAAATATAGGTTTCAATTTATGCAAACAAAAGCTTAATAATAAAGAGGTAATTAATAAAATTTAATAATTACATATACTCGCATAACCTTAAACAAACAGCCCTTGAGTGACTAGACAAAAAAAAACCCCAAAACTGTTCTCCTTGATACCTCCTCGGTAAGCAACACTTTGACTTAATTTTCGAACTTATCTTTTCATAAATATACCCATGTTATATTGGTATTGTTTTCAGGCTTTTTAGGTTATCTAAGTGTTGTTTTTATTTTAGTTTTTTTTTCTCTAATTTGAGCTATTTTAGGGCTTTTTATAGGTTTTTGGTAGGGCTGAGCATCGGTTCAAAACCGAACCGAATCGAAAAAAACCGAACCGAGCAAAACCGAACCGAATAGATAGTTTAGGTGTATTTTTCTAGGTTTTATCAGAACCCCACCCACCGTACCGAGCAAAGCCGACATAAATATACAAAACCGAAAATGGTCGGTTCGGTTTCGGTCGGTTCGGTTTTCGGTTGATTTTGCTCAGCCCTAATTTTTGGGTTTCATAAAACTATTATATTTTTAAATTATTTCAGATAAAGGATTTCGGATCAAGTTGCATCAATGGGTCAGGTTTAATAAACGATTAGTAACCGAGTTACACATATAACCCAAACATGAGCTCAAACTATAACCTAAGCGCGAGCCCAGCCCAAGCCCGAGCAAGAGCCCAAAGCGCGTAGATATAATAAGGAGGTGAAATACACGAATTAAATAAATAGTAAAAAACCCGGCTAGTCGATTTTTACTTGATCATGTATCTATACTTTTGTGTTTAACCAGACCACAGTCATCTCTCTCTTTTAGCCAACCTACCCAGGTGACGTCATCAACCATATATTTTGTAATAATTGTTAATTAATTTGGGTTTGTTTGTTTGTTTGATTAATTAGTTGTTACAGTATATTATTCTTATTATTATGTTGTTTAGGCTATGTAATTATCACCATCAGACAATTAGGGGTTTGGGTTTGCTTTAATAATCTTTCATTTCGACTAAGCGGGTGTTTGTTTGGGCTTATAAGTGGGCTTATGAGCTTATTTCATTTCGGCTTATAAACATAAACCCCGATTTTTCCGGCTTATTTTGAGACTTATGGGCTTATATAAGTTTATCAATATAAGCCCATAAGTCTCAATATAAGCCAGAAAATTGGGGCTTATGTTATATAAGCCGAAATCAAATAAGCTCATAAGCCCACATATAAGCCGAAACAAATACCCCCTAAGATTAGCTGATAAACACTTAAATAGGCAAACCCAAACACCCTATCAGCTTTAACGCAACGAGTCTGCACGAGATATATAGTGTTTGCATGTACCTTTTGAGTTTGTACTATTTGTTCATACTATTAGATGTGACTGTTTGACAAAATTTAATCATTTTAGGATTTGCATGTAAACTTAACCCTAACTATTCTGATAATCAAAATCAGATTTGTTGCAAATGCTAAAACCGATTATTTGGTTCCTAAAATGATCAGATTATGTTTTAAACTGAATGCCAAACACCCTTTTAGAAATTGTAATAAGTGTTTATGACCAAACTCCCGTTTGGAAATCTTTGACTCATTTAAAATCTGGTAATGTACGTACATTTCTCTTGTTAGTAGTTTAATTTGTTTTTATCATAAGGTAGTTATATGTGCTTCGCTCTCTGAATGAAGCTCGAATATTGACTATAAAACTCGAATGAAGCGAGGACAAATTTGTTCACTTATTTCAAGGAGACACTCGAACTCAACAAAATGGAATAAAGACCGAACATTGTTTAGATCCGTAAAGTTGTCAATGACCACCCGACTCTCATGAATATAACGGCTTTCAAGGTCTCTTAGTTTTTCTTTTATAGGTGTACGTATTCACGTGATATCGTTGGTATGTAGGCTCTTGTATTTTTATGATCTTCGGATGACTTACGAGGCATGATTTCCTAAAACAAAAGCGAAATCATATTTTATTAACGTTTCACATGTAGTTGGTTATGCACATTGCTTTTAGTGTGTCTAAATGTAACAAATGTGGAGTAACGATTAACTCGAACTAAATATAACATCCTAAGAGTTAACCCAAACGCTCCTTAATTCGATTTTTCTCATCCAAACAAGTCGAAAAATACATATGAATTATGTATCTCGAAATTTGTATATGAGATCATTATGCATGTGTTTGAAAATGTTTTTGGGTTGGATTAACAATGCATAACAACAATTTTATTATGTTCTTAACGTGAGTGATTTGAAAATAAAATTGGGTTAACCCTAAACCCTAAACAAAACCCTAAACTAGTCTTAATCCTAGAAGAAAACCCTAAGTCCTAAACCTAAATTCTAACTATGCTACCACCCTATCACCACACCTTGTCGCCACCTTGCTAGTCTACTTAGCACCACAAGCTACCACCCTACCACCTCCCAAGCACCTCCATCACTTCCCTTGGCCACCAGTTCATCGTCACCTTCCTTGTGCTGCTATGCTTCTCACATGCTTCCACCATTTTATGCTTACTATCCTAGGCCTTCAAGACTCATCCTATAGATGCTCTTAGTCACCATAGCTACTACCCTTGGCCACCACACCAAGAAAACTTAGTCACTAAGGGTGTTCGTCCCCTATAAATAGTCCAAGACAAAAACACATCTATCATTTCATCCTTGAAAACTTATTACATCTCAAAAGTTTTGATCCATGCCATGTCCCTAAAAGGGAGGTGAAGTCCCTATAACAGTTGTAGAAGCAAGGAGAAAGAGGAGAGCCCCTAGACCTTGTCATAAAGATCGTTAAGACAATTTACCTTATTTCGACCCATTTTCAAGTTGTAAGTTATTCTACTCGTTCAATAAACTTTTGCCTTGTTTTAGAACTTTCATAAGCTTTGTTAGATCCTATGTAAACTCTTGTTTAAGCCCTTGAACCACAAACCCATGTGTTTTGGTTTTCCTAAACCAAACGTGCCATTTTGTTCTTTATTGTTCTCGAGCTCTTTATAATCTATTAGCTCGTAACTTAACTTATTTTAGCTTATTCTAATAAGCCATAAGCTGCAAAACTCTTTTGGATTTCAAAAATACCATTTGCATGGATTTTGGACTAGTTAGGAGACGATTTCCATGCATAGGGGTATATATCGTAACTTTCTGAAATTATATAGTTTTGGGTCAAAAATGTCATTATCCTAAAGTTATAACTACAAGGGGCTGTTTTGCTAAGTTTTAAAGTCAAAGGTTTAATATATATATACTTTATATATAAAGGATTGAATTTGTAAAAGTATATAAATCAAGGGTATATATTGCCATTTTTGCATTCGTAAAGTATAATTGAAATATTTTTATTATAAATTATATAAATATTATATTAAGATTTGCTTTTATTTTAAATACTTAACACATTTTATCATTTTTCATGTATCATCGACCACATAAAAACAATTATGTTATATACATAACATAATTTATCATCGACTAGCTTTTGAAGAAACTTAAAATCCTATCATTTAAATCTATAACGTACCACGTTACTAGGGAATTTCATGTGAGGGGTTTCATTTGGGTATGCATTTTGAAGAGTGATGATTTTAGTGTTGTAAAAGTGTCCTAGCTCTGCTCAAACGTTTCTTAATGACTCAGCGATTATGTATAGCGCGACAGTGATGATGTTTTCACAAGTAATACTACCTAATTAATTTTTACGTTAACCTTTATGAAATAAAGTTTTGGAGTTTATACAATCTTTATAAGACTTAAATTTTTCCCCAGGTGCGTGACAAGAATGTTTACCTTCTTGATATACTTTTGCCATCAATCAGATTTCACTGTTAAGTGTGTAGTTTCATAGTTCCCACTTTACATGTTTTATCAAACTCCGTGGGGAGAATACATGCTATAAACATGAAATACATGGATTTATACAACTTGGATGTTACATGATATATTATTGCCTAAGTTTTCCTTCCATGTCAATTTTCTTAATCATGTACCATTAGGTAATTGCGAGGTGTTGCGATATATGTGAATTGATCTATTGGGGGTGACAACTCCCGTGGTTTGTACCCGTACATGAGGTAAAAAACGCATGATATTGAGAACAAAGGATAACTTTGGAGAGTTACCTTTCCTTAAGGACAGTTGTTCCTTCAAGTCGTTATATTGACTTCAGATGTTAATGTTTGGTTGCATGAGCTTAGGGCAATAAGACTGTTTCCATGATAATTGTATTCGTTGCAATTATTACTATTTCATTGACTTGTATTCAACTATTACATTTCAAAACACTAGAATTTCACTTAACCGTTGTGTTGACCCTTTTAGCATGTTTATCTCAGGTACTTGAGCAATCATATAGCACGGAGTTGGCATTGGACTTGAGGACGTCCAAACTTGTTAGCATTCAAACTTTATGTTTTTCATTGTACATTGGGACATCTTTTGTAAAACTCTGATATAATAATAAATGATAACTAAATTTTCAAAAAAGTCTCTTTTGAGTCGTTTTCTATGATTATGATTGTTGGTTCATGAAGTAATACCCTAAATTAGCTTTCGCTACTATATGTCAAATATGAAAGTGTTACAGATTGGTATCAAGAGCTACGGTTATAAAGAACAAGGTTAAAACCTGAACTATAACTACTTTTTCCATCCAAGAAAGTCCTCCGTGCCACTGCATTTCCTGAATAGTATGTAAATGATAATAACTATAATATCTATTATATAAATAACTTATGTTATTTTTCCACTGGGTTGTTTCAAAAATCTGTCTTCCAACACTCTTAACTATATCTATCCTATTATCGTCCCATCTGATGTCGATGTTGAGGATGCTTTTTTCTCTATAACTACTCCTAACTATACTCCGGCTTCATCGGACTATTCCCCAGCCTCACCAGGAAACACCTATCCTAATCGTTCAGATAATTTATCTAAGTATCTTTTGGCCTCGTTAGCCATCTCACCTTTCCACGATGATCTATATATGAAGGTTATACAAGCATATAATGCATATAGTAATGAATCACCTATTCCACTTACCCATGCTCCTATTTGCTCCACCAACTTTTTGCCTCATCTCCCTCTAGTGTTAAATTATCATCAATGTTTTGAATCATGAGATTTTTTTTACCTTCCCAAAGGAGAATTGTACCACCTAAGATACGAGCACTTTCACGACATCCTCTTTACTTCTGCTCTATCTCAGTATTTGAGATTGGAGGAGAGTTCTCATAAGACGCCTCTGGAGCGTCAACATGAGGAACAAATTGGGGACTATTCTGAATCATTAGATGAGCTCCTCTAGAGCGGCATTCAGCACATTAGATGTTAAAAGGAAGAAGGTCTTGGTATACGGTCGTTGTAACATACAACAAGATTTTGAAATCAAACTAAGAAATCGACATTCATGAAGCCCGTGCTCAGATTGCTGGATTTCAGAAACAACAAATAAGGCATGATGATGAGATTGTTCTTGCTCGCGTCAGGATCTTCTACTTTAGAGGTACTCATTGAGGAATATCAGATTCGCCAACGATCAGATATGGAAGGTATTTTGAACAAAATCCAAGAGCTCAAGAACCACAAGGGAGGACCGTCAGACTACTAGACTAGATCTTTATCATTTACAGCTTTTATTATAATCCAACCACTGGATGTGTGGCATAAATAATGACACTTGTCAAATTTTAACTATGTAAAATATGTAAGACAAGTTTTTTATAACTTAATACAGTGGTGATTCCGTTTTTACTTCGTTTGCTTTATGGGACGATTCATATCTTTGTCGGATTACCATGGTTATATTTCCATTCAAGTTTTCTCAAACCTTTATCATGTTTACATTAGGTGGAATTCATATGCACATGTCTTGATTTTACTACACCACAGCAGACTAATTCTTGAAGTGTTATCTAAGTAGTCGCAGTATGAAACCATTGGAAAGTAAACGAGTCCCCGAGAAACCTAATAAGTTAAATGCTTGTTAGAATGTCGATTCTAAAATTTTCTGTTATATCCTACAATATAATATTAAAGAATGTGTAATTCTTGTTAGAACTTGTATCAAAATAATGAATCCATTTTATACAATGATATGTCAAATGAATTCAATATCACTAAGTATGAAATTTTATTTTTATACGACGATTGTGATATGACTATCCATTATTATGTAATTCTTATTCTGTGTTGTCTTGTAAAATGTTGATGAATGGCTCCCAAGAGGATATCAAACTCTGCAGCCACATCCATGACTCAGGCTGCCAATAGGAAATAGTTGTGTTGTGTTTGCCGCAGCCGAGAAGCAAAACGTTGCTAAACAATGGCACATGCTGAAATGTCAAATAGAAACCCTGAACAAGATAAGCTCCTGTAGAGGAATGTGCTAGCTACAAAGAATTCATGAGCTGCCAGCCTTTCAATTTCAAATGTACAGAAGGCGCTATTGGCCTCATTCGCTGGTTTGAACGAACTGAATCAGTATTTCTCCACGGTTAATGTACCGAGGACTACAAAGTGAAGTTTGTACTGATACTTAACGAAGAAGCTTTGTCATGGGGGAAATTCATTTGCCAGTCTTTTAAGAATAGAGGAAAGCTACAGATACTGGTCTGAATTAAAAATACTCTTAATAAAGAAGTCAATGTCCCGAACCGAGATCAAGAAAATGAAAGATATAATTTTACCAATTGACTGTGTAGGGTAGTGATCTCAGACTGTTTATATAAGATGGATTTCTAGGAGTGGCATCCTTATGTCCCACTATGGTTCCTAAATTCTGAGAAATTCATGATGTTTTCATCTGGAGATTGCCATCGAAGTAGTATTAAAGGAAATGTTACCGCTTCAAAGCCTCAAACTTTGAAGGAAGCCATTACCATAACTCAGAGGTTAATGGATCAAGTAACAAAGCACAATTTTATGCAAGGAACCAATGATCACAAATGTATAGTTTGATGATAGGAGAAACTTTCAACAACAACAATACAAAACAACCGCATTAATTAAAACATTAATAATCGAATCATTGATCACCAACAACAACAGAATAAAGGCAACTGAAAAATGTCTGGGCTTATGCTGCACATCCCAACGGAAATCAGTAGAATATTGGACCTTCCCTGTGTAAGAAATGTAACCTGATCAACAGGGACCTTGCACTGTTACTTTAGGTGTCAGGCTTGCAACAAGGTGGTTGCATCTGACAGGAACTTGCCAAAAAAAGGGCCAGCCTGTCTGGAAGGCAACTTGACATCCAGTATCAGTGACTTGTCATGCATTTGTGGAAGAGAAGGCATTACAGGAAACTAGAGTTGGCCCAAAAGCAAAACAAACAATGCCATGGAGAGCATACTTGCTGAGGGACAAGAACGCATCACCAAAGACCAGACGTAGTCAACGAGTACATTCCTTCTAAAAACCAACATCTAGCTATAACTGTATTATTTGATTCAGGTGCCGATAAAAGTTTTGTATCCATATCTCTTGCTTCTAAGCTTAATATTCCATCAATTACACTAAATACTACTTATGACATTGAAATGGCCGATGGAAACCTAGTAGGCACTAATACCGTCACTCTTATCTTGCTAAACCAACCTTTCAAAATTGATCTCATGCCGATTAAACTCGGTAGTTTCGACGTCGTCATTGGTATGGATTGCTATCTCGTATCATGCTAGAATTATCTGTGAAGGAGAAAGTCGTTCAATCCCTTCAACGGTGTGAACTTTACTCATCCGAGGTGATCACAGTAAAAACCTGACTAAACTCATGTACTGTATTTAAACCAAAAGATATACTATAAGGGGATATCAAGTTTTTATGCCCATGTAATGAGAAGAACGTTCAGATGAAATAAAACTGTATCACGCCCCAAAATCTTGTCGGCCGCGGAATGGTAACAATGGGGTGCTATTCAGGGCACAAAACCACAAGTCACAGAACAACGGACCTCCAAAAGGAGACGTTTTAAGATATAATTTCACATTTGATATATTAAAATCAAAGTTTACAAAGGCATCTTCATTTATAATGCAACAGAAAAATCATTTGTCAAATGGTACTCAAGTTATTAAGCCTTCAAAAATATATATATTCGCGCGACTCGAATGCTCCCATTGCTCCACTAGCAAAGTAGTAACCTGAAAATTCATGCTAAAACGTCAACAATAATGTTGGTGAATTCATAGGTTTAAGTAAAAGTAGTGTTGAAATAATTTAAGTAATATTTCAGAAAAAAAGTAGCGTTTCAACATTCAAAGTATTATTTCTAAAATCCACGTAGTGATTCAATAAACCAGGAAGTATTTAAAAGTGGACCATAAGATCGAAGTAATGGTGGACTAAGTACATATTCCGAAGTCCAAAACAAGTAATGTAGACAGCGGAAACACATTCACCAAGTCTAAATATATATTATTGCACTAAGCTCATGACCCCGAAGCCTTAACTGTTTTTGCCTCAATGGGGTATAGGGGGCTTTCTCTTTGTTGCCAAACATACAAACCTACAAAGTTATTATCAATGTTAAATGCACCATGGTAAAAATTGTGACCAGATTCAAGGTGGGGAATCGTTAGTTTCCACCGATAGATCTATCACAACACGAGCGCTCACAATAGTAGTTATTGTACGTTCATGAAATGGTAGGGCCTTAGATGGCACTGTGTAACTTATGCAATAAATATGAAGGTAATAATCTGGTTAGCATACAGTTTTAAAACAAAAAACTTGTTTTGTCCGTAGTAAAAAATCATGTTAAAATCACGGTTTCTTATTATAGGTATCACGATCTCAAATCATGTACGTATACCAATCAAGCTTTAGTAAAAATTAAGCATGTAACGCTTTACGTGTAGAAATCAATAAGTTCACTTTGTAAAACGAGCATGTATTCCCCTCGGGTTTATTAACATTGAAAAGATTGAAATGCGCGACTATGAACTCACGAAATATTGAAGGTAATTTTACGTAGTAAATTTTATGAGTTTGTTTAAAAGAGCATGTATTCCCTTGCGGTTTATAAAACATTGAAAAGATTGAAATGCAAAAGAATATGAACTCTCTTAGGAGGAAAGTGATGGAATAATCAGGTAAATGGCAGAAAATGTATCACGGAAATATCGAGCAACCTAAGTAAACTATGGGCGCTATATAGTACCAAGTACTTTAATAATAAACATTGAAATCTAAATATTTATAGTTGGGTTATATCGTAATATCGGTTGGGCTATTCATAATTAAAGAGGTCATGTCTTGCCGTGACGATGTGTTAGGATACTTTACAATCGTACAATCCAACAACTTGTCGATTACGCCATCCGTGAGCCTCGTTAATGAAACGCCCATAGTATTATTAGCTCTTTGATAACCAGTAATTTTCTATATAGCATAATTCACCGACTAATTTTTCCATTTTAGTAAAACATATTTATTAATTGTAAAACTTTATAAATATCTGGATTATGTTTATTATTGTTATTCTGATAGGAGTAATAGTTCCTCCCTGGTTGTGTAGTAGTTTACTAATGGTAGTGTTGTAGGTTCCTCATGGTTAGGTGTTGTTGTTATTCCTGGGTAGTGTTATTACTACTGGTAGTTATTAGTTTCTCTCGGTTAGTGTTTATTTATACTGGGTAGTATATTAAGTTTCTCTGGTAGTGTTTTTATACTGGTGTTTAGTTTATTTCTATGTTGACCTGACTATAATGACCCACTAAACCAATTTTCATGACTCAGGTTCCTAAAGAGAATTTATGCGGAAACGATATTTGAACAACTTTCCAGTTCTGTCCGAAGAACAAAACTAGACCGAAATGGGTGTGAAAAGCAATAGCATAAGATTTGATGCAGTGTATTAAATTACAAAAAGCTCGATTTTAGCCCCGCCTTACGACCCGTTATCACTCGCTTTTAGGCTTAAAGGTACCCGCGGAGGAAGTAAAACGACCTTACCGAACGACCTTTCAATGTTTAGGCACGAAGGCCGAACACGGACTCGAAAGTTATGCCGCAAAATACCATCTTAAAAAATTATGACAGAAACCCCGAAATACTTAACAAAAGCTGATTTTTATACCTCGAATATATACCTTGTTTTTCGCTCTAACTTTTTCGTTATAAATCGGTTTTTCGAAAGTTTCTTATCATTTTGGAATCGTCACGAGACGTATTATCATTATATTATGTCAAACCCACTTTATGAATTTCGGATTTAAAACAGCCCCTAAGTATTTATGTGTATAACTTTATAAAAACCTTGTTTTATGTATTAAAAAGTCCCTAGTGGTGATTTAACCATAATTAACATATCACACATAAAATAATGATAATAAAAAGTATAAAGGAATTAGGAAGACCTTAGGGATGATGTATGAGATGGAAATAAGTGGCCTAAAACCCGTGTATAGGTTTAAAACTAAAGCTTACAAGCTTATAAACCCTAGCTTTCCAAGTAAAAGCCCTAGCCTTCCTTTTCTTGATTATTACTTGCAAATGGTGATTCAATGCTTGGAAACACTTTAGTGTGCCTTAGGATTGATGTGTAAGATTGTATGGCAATTGTGATAAAATTTTTGTATGGATGGTGTAAAAAAAGTTGGGTTTTGAGATCGTGAGCTAGTATGAGTGGATTAGAATGAGGGGGTTTTGTTCTTGAAATTTCACTTTGGAAAGGAGATGTGTGAGTTTATTCACTAGATAAGCCTTTTATATAAGGTAATGATCAAGGAATGGTCCTCAATCGGAAGCTTCATAGAGAAGTAGCCAAGGCATGTGGTGGTTGTAAGGCTTTGTTCCCTAGATCTTTGTTAACTTATATTTTTAGGGATTACTCGTTCAAGATAGATATTTCCTTGCTCCTATCCTTTAGGATTGGCCACTTAGGGCTCCCAAGTGATGTTATATTAATTTGTTTGTGTTTTGGGTATAAAGTTTGGGTATTTGTTTAGCGTAGAAAAGTTTGGGGGATCCGGGTTGCCTAAACGTAATTTATCGCGAAAAGTAAACGTTTTACGTAACGGACAACAATACAAATAAATATAAAAAGTTGGTTACTACTTTCCTAAAGTAGTATTTGTTCTTGCTTGGACGTAATAACCCTTAATTCGTTTGTTTCATCTTATGTCTGTTTACATTATTCGTTGATTTTTAGTTTTCTGCAGTTTAAACCTGATATTAATTTAAAAGCGATCGCGGTTTATCGACGGAGAAAAAACATACATTAGTAAAAATATATAAAGTCGTATTGACCTGAAAATACGGAATGTACGTCTCCTCCGGTTAGAAGAATCCTTGTCCCAGGATCTGGTTTGCATACACATGAATGAGGGTACGTTTGGAGTAAAGCGATGCAGAAATTTCTTCCAGGAATTTGTTGATTAAAAAGTGTAGGTTTTCAAGTGACTTTTCTTAGCTGACATGGTTTTTCCTTATTGCATGGTAGGCAGTCTATGACACCAAAGATATACATAGGCGACTAGGTATGTATATTTGAGGGCCAACGATTTGCAATGCTCTTTTTTGTCAAATAGTGTGGGGTAGAAATGGTGTCAAATAGTTTTACAACGAATGGACATAGTCATTGAAGTTGAACGTGAAGGTAGATCGTTAGGGTGGTGGACAACAAATGAAGCAAAATGGTTTTGATGAGTTGACATCGAGATTGTTAGTAAAGTGAGTAGGTCACAACAAGTATCAAGAATAATCGAACAAATGCAAGAAGTAGTCAACGAAAAATAAAGGAAAAGAATTTATTCAAATCAAGAAAATGAACGTAAAAGTCGTGTTCTTAAAGGTAGGTGTCCCTAAGGTGACACGTATGAGGGTTGACATGTTAATTGTGTCGTACTCATCAATGGGAAGACTTCAAACGATGGATTACGAAAACAACTATGCGATTCAAAATCATAAGAAGAGTTATTCCAACTCAGAGTCAAATGGTAAGTAACTAGTAGAATTTACAAATATGCCGATTTTTGATATCATCATCACTAAGGGAATAGAGTTAAAGTCGCGTAAAGATCGGAAGTTAATCCCTAAGATATCAAGAAGAAATTATCCATATGTATAGGTATCCATAATATTAATACCAGCATTGACGCTCAAGGGAAAATGTAAATGAGACAATCAGGAAGTACACAAAAATCAGAATGATCAATATTTACATATAAGTGATATAAAGGAAATAGTAAGACGCATTATGATAGACGTAAGAGAACGAAATCATAGTCTAGTATTAAATACTCCTTATCCATGTAATAGTAGTAGGGATGCAAAAGAGAGCATATAAGTTACGTGGGAGCAAGCGCGTGCGGATATCGAAGAAACAAGGAAAGACTCTATATTTTGAAAAACATGGTCATAGTCTAGGTTTTTGAAAAAATAATAAAAGACGAACTTGTTCTCTATGACTTCAGCTCTTGATAGCATCTGTTAACACCCAAATCTTTGTCGCAGCGGAAATGGTAACAATGGGGTGGCTATTCAGGGACAAACACAAGTCAAGGAAAAAACGACCTCAAAAGAGACGTTTTAAGATAATTTCACATTTGATTTTTTAAAATCAGAGTTTACAAAGGGATTCCATTTATAATGCAACCGTAAAACATTGTTCAAATGGTACTAAGATATTAGCCTTCATAAATATTATATTTCCGCGCGATTCGAATACTCCATTGCTCCACTAGCAAAATAGTAACCTGTAAATACATGCTAAAATCAGCTCACAATAATGTTGGTTGATATTCATAGGTTTAAAGTTAAAAAGCAGTGTTGAAATAATTTAAGTCATTTCAGAAAAAAAAGTAGCGTTTCAAATGCAAAGTATTATTCCAAAATCCACGGATGATTCAATAACCAGAAGTATTTAAAAATTGACCACATGATCAAAGTAATGTGGACTAAAGTACATTATTTTTTTTTGAAGTCAAAAACAGGTAATGTGACAGGGGAAAAACACATTCGACCAGTCTAAATTATATATTATTGTACTAAGTATGACCGAAAAGCCTTCTTAAATGGTTCTTTGCCCAAGTAGGGTAGGGTTTAGTCTAACCAATACAACCTACACAGTTATTCTCAAAATCTACATGTTGACGTAGGGTTTGAGTCTAGTAGTGCTTGCCTATACTAATAAAGTTTTCCATAATGCTTTATAAGCCTACCCTCATGATCAAATAATGCCAACTGTTTTGCTCTCCTACACTGTCCCAGACTAACATTTATCATGAACTTTTATCTTATGTCATCTCTATTTTCATTAAAAACATGAATGGATTTTAATTATTTCTTAAAAAATTGCAGATCAAATCCACCTATTAGTAACAAGAGATCCAAGTTGTAATTCCTACTAACATTTGTGTTTGAAATAAGAGACTTAATCCTGAAATGTATTGCTCAGTGTAGGACATCCATGGAAGACATAATTCTAAAAGGAGCAAAACAACTTGTTTGTGACTCTCGTATTTGCCCTCTTTGTTCCATTTGTGAGGTGGGGATGATTGACTTAATTCCTTCCATAGAATCTGAAACGAGTTTCTTTTTAACAACTTTTTTCTTATCAACTTTCTTCCTAACAACTTTCTTCTTAACACCTATATGCACACCACTCCTAACCTTATTTTTCATCACCCTATCTTTATTACCTTTTTTACCTGCACATCTTTCATCTTCCACTATTTTTCCACTGAATTAAACCATCACCTCTTCCAAGTCATTTTTTCATGTACCATAACTGATAACCAATAGGCTACTCATAGTTTTGCCAATGCACTTTAACTGATGTGGAGTTCTTATTTATGCCTAGTGTTGGTTCCATCTTATCCCAAGGGATGTCAGGGTCAAATGCGGGATAATGTACACCGATTTGGACCTTATTCACATAATCTATTTGATTATCATCAGGATCAACTAGTGGTGTTTCAGTTTCATAGTGTTCAGCGGTACCTCTAAACATAATCCTAGAATTTTATGCTACATATCGAGTTGTGGGTTTGTGGTCAAAATAATATAGCCTTATATCTGTATATGATCAAACATTTAAAATTGAAACATCAAATATTATATAACGGAAGGAAACAGTGAGTGTGGTAATCAAAATATCTATGATGATCGATTTTGATTTATAGACATATTCAGGTTCGTTTTGGTTTGTAAGTATGGTTAAAATTGGATTTGGATTTGAGATTGGTTTGAGAAAAAAAGTTGGAGAGAAAATTTATTATTGTTAAAATTATACATTTGCTTACCATTGTTAAAATTATAAATTTGTTTACCATTTACTAATATAGGTAGGATTGAGATATTTTGGCATGAGTGGCTAAGCTCAAAAGTACAACACATAAGTCAAATGCATAGTACTACAAACTACAAAACTGCTAATCTAATTCTATAACATACAAGGTTGCTTCGGATTTTTACCCATAAAGAAGGTAACTCTCAATTTAAACACATAAAGAATGTAACTCATAAGTCTGAGGTCGAGGAAGATACATAAACTAATTGAAGATGAAAATGGCGGCGTTGTGAATTTAAGGCGGATGATGAAGCAGTTGTTGAGTTTATTCAGGATGAGAAATAAAAGTTTAGATCAAATTATAGTAGGATCTTACGATCCCGATCCGACTTTATGATCTCGATCTTGGAAAGAAGAAAACGATCCTGGGTAAGATCCTGATCTTGAAAACCTTGATAAACAGAATTAGATGGCTAAGATTTACGAGTGTATACTACGGTAATAGATATTCGCTTGCGGATGTAAATATGTATACATTAAACATTTAATTTAACAATTGAGTTAAGTATCATTTTTGGTCCTTGTGGTTTGTGTTGCGAGTTCACTTTTGAGTCCAAAATTCGCAAAAAAAGTTCAATCTTTTTTGGTCCTAAAAACATAGTTTCGGTCCACTCTTTGTCAATCCCGTGAATTTACACTAAAGCTTTTTTGGACTAAAAAATCGAAAACGATACTATGTTTTGGGCCAAAAGTGTAACGAAACTATGTCTTTTGGACCAAAAGTGGAACGAAACTATGTGTTTTGGACCAAAACCAAACCTTTTTTTATTTTTAAACCAAAAGTGAGAAAATGCATCAAACCACAAAGACCAAAAATGTACTTAACTCTTAAAAATATAAGTAAAAAAAGTAAAAGATAAAAAAAAATGATTATCATAATTATTTAAAGACTTTAAAGAAAAGTGAAATGCAATGATTAATGATATAATTAGTGTTTATTTAGTAAAATAAATATGTAGATTTTTAGCACATCCCTTTGTAGAGTATGTTAACGAACCTTATTGCAAAGTGTGTAAGAACGAATTTTGAAAACCACACTTTGTGGCGGGACGTTTGTTATTTGTCGATAAAGGATTTCGGATCGAGTTGCATCACTGAGTCGGGTTTAAAAAGCGGTTTTTAACCGGGTTACACATATAGCCCAAGCACGAGCCCAAGCTATAACCCAATCGCGAATCCAAACCCAAGTCAAAGCCCAAACGGGAATCCAAACCCGGCTAGTCGGTTTTTCCTTTATCATGTATTTTGTACTTTTGGGTTTAACCAGACCACAAACATCTCTTTCAGCCATCAACATCAGGAGGGGACGTCTATAAACCCATATATTTTTTACTAATTATAATAATCTTGGATTTGTTTGTTTGATTAATTAGTTGTTATATTATTCTTATTATTATGTTGTTTAGGCTATTATTAATTTCATTCTTGCTTTTGGGGGTTTTATGTTTTCGAGTCTTACACATATATTTGCTTTATTTGTGCTCTTATTGA
The DNA here is from genome assembly GCA_026074375.1 of Tanacetum coccineum. Lineage (NCBI taxonomy): Eukaryota > Viridiplantae > Streptophyta > Magnoliopsida > Asterales > Asteraceae > Tanacetum > Tanacetum coccineum. The sequence goes on along the minus strand of BQNB010142202.1, from coordinate 1,014 downwards.
TTTGTTGTTATTATTCTTCTGATAATCAAAATCAGATTTGTTGCAAATGCTAAAACCAATTATTTGGTTCCTAAAATGATCAGATTATCAGTTTTAAACTGCAATGCCAAACACCCTTTTAGAAATTATGATAAGCTTTTTATGGCCAAACTCCCGTTTGGAAATCTTTGAGTCATTTAAAATCTGGTAATGTACCTACATTTCTCTTGTTAGTAGTTTAATTTGTTTTTATCATAAGGTAGTTATATGTGCTTCGCATTCTCAATGTCACTTACACTTGTCATTAATTTTTATTTACAGCTTGTTCTGATCGAGGAACAAATCAGCCAAGGAGGTGAAGCTTTTGGCCCGAAATTTAATCCCTACTTGTCGAAAATCTCTAAATTTTAAAACCCTTGACCAAAATTAGAAGAAATGTCTGATCTCATACCTTTCGATATCCAATCAGAAATCATGAAAAGGCTTCCTGTCAAATCACTAATTCAATTTCGATCTGTTTCGAAACAATGGAAGTCTCTTATCGACAACCCGAAATTCATAAAAAACTACCACAACAATCAACAACAAAACCGCAACATCTATCTACTTTTACAATACGAGTTAGATATGTACAAAACCTATACTTACATTATTGATAACATTACTTTCCCCCTACAAAGAAAGTTTCCCTTAAACCGTAGGAAGTCACTTAGCTTATTATTCGCAAACATTTTACACTTCAAAGTTTCCGTTAATGGGTTGTTATGTTTTTGCGGTTTTTACGGAGACGTAGATTCCACAACTAGAATGGCTGTTATTTGGAATCCTACCGTTAGAAAATCTGTTGATATTGTTATTATCCCTAAAGCGGGGTATATGCGTACTGTTATTGGTTTTGGGGCTTGTCCTGATACTAGTGACCCTAAGCTTGTTAATATTAATGTTTCTAAAATGCCTAGTAGGTGGGAGGTTGATGTTTTTACGTTAAGCACACGTGTTTGGAAAACTGTGTATATGGGTGCGCCTTTTAAATCA
>BQNB010142201.1:0-15463 GCA_026074375.1 Tanacetum coccineum | reverse complement strand
TGTAATGCATGTTTTGATCTCATAATAAGTAGAAAATTACAGAAAAGTGCATATGAATCCTTTTTTCAGATGAAGCAAAATACAAACAGATTTCCATAATAGTTTTGAGGAACTGATTCTAAAGGTTACTATGTGCACAATTTTATCAGGATACCCGTAGATTTCACCTCCAATTACCCATTTAATAATTGAGCCATCGAGCTCCATTGGCATGGTCTACTATGTGCTTATAATGGGTTCCTGTTCACATCCTTGTAGAGCAAATAGCGTGTGGGAATTTTGCCAAGCGCAGCATACCTGTACACAAGATTTCCAACCATAATGAAATCTACTTGATCTAGCAATAAGTGTGATTCATAATATTCAGCAGTTTCTTACCACTGAGGAACAAATGGAGCCATCCATATCGCATCTCCAGCCTCAACCGGATACCTATGTAACATAAAATCAGAGAACAAGGCCGAACATATTGAAGGGGAAAAAAGCAATTTATGCCAACAAACTTACCAGCTGTCACCCAGACGATAAATGCCTTGTCCCTCTAGAAGTAACAAACCATGCTGATTATAATGGACTTCCTGCCAATACAAACAGAAAATCCAAAGACCAAATTATCTCAATTCTAGTATTGTCAAGGTTTGAGAGTCCAACAGACAAGTGATAAACCCCGTAATGAGTAACCACATACCTTTACATTGAGAAATTCACCAGGTTGGAAGTCCATGATCTGCAAGATTACAAGAACTTTTCAGTTTGTGACTTTGTGTAGTTAAAGGGGGTAAACAGGTATTCCCTGGTCTCTTCTGAGACTTCTGGGACACCTTAACACTAGGCCACCTTGGAGATTGCTTTTGTTAAGGGGCATTTTAGTATTTGATTATTGCTCAAAGGCTAATCAACTATGTGCCAAGTCAGAAGTTGCAACTTTTGTGACTAATACTTTTTGAGTTGATTAGCGCATAAACATATCAAAGTATACAGTAACACCAAATTAACCCGTTGGATTAGTCAGCCAAAAGGTCAGAAATCATGGTTACCCAAAAGAAAAAAATATATATATTAACCTAAACAATGACTTACATGGATGTTGAAGTCGTAAGGCAGGGATGTAGGAAGAAGCTTTCGCAGCTGGAATACCTGATATTGCAATGAAAAACTATTAAGGACAGATAGAGATGAGAAGGAACAACTCTTGATCTGATTGTACAAAGATGAAAGGTGTATCGGCATATCTGGTTTATTTTGGTGTCAATATTTATACAGGACTCATTTGTAGGACAGAAAAGACGATAAGGTGTACATTAGTATGGGACTTACCTCTCCAGGGGTGTCAAGAAGTGCCTGCTGATCAGTAGAGCCAACAATTGGCTCAGCAATATGATCTTCCAGGTAAGAATACCTAATAAAAAGTTAATATTTTAGCGTGTGTGGTTTGTACAATATACATGTATCTGTTTAGACTTTAGAGAAACTTGATAATCAATTTCATCCATATAAGCACTTAATTCATAAGTGGTGAAATTGGTTAATTTGCAGGAGATAGTGAGATTATGTGGCGTGAAGTACAAATCAAGGGAAAGCATACCTTCTTTCAAATATAACAAGTGTCGATTCATCACTCTCGAAGAGATGCTCTGAGTTAGGAGGTAAGTAAGCAAACGAGTCTACCTATAATTCAAACACAAATCTAACTAGTGAGAAATAAAACTGCTTAACTTACCTTCAGGAGTCGCACAAACTATTTTATACTTCATAATTTAAAATTACGTAGTCTAACTTTATATAAAATCATACTTGCATCAAATCATACAATCTCACTAAAATGTTCTATTCTCGTAACATTAGGACCCACAAAGTTTACAGGTTTTACCATTATTCAGGGGAATCTAAGACATTTGTTAATAGTTGAATCCTTGCTTTGACCATGCAATAAATGAATAACCTTTATTCTTTTATTTTATGTCTGAGTAAAGCAAGTGCGTATACAAACCAGATAGAAGTTAAGTCATATTTACGAACTAGAAAATCTACTTCAACTGTACATGATGGTCTTCACGGTATTGCAACCCTCATTTGGATTACAATATATGTGAGGTCACCTATGACAGTATTTGACGCTTTTCTTATGTAAGTTTCCTATTAAAAAAGGAGTAAAAAAAACAGAATGAAAAACGAGTTTGTGTTTGACTTTCTGAAATCAAAGTAAATATAAGTGTACTAATTTTTGAAATGGGAGACCTATTTTTATAGATTGCTTGTCATTTTAGAATCAAAGTAAATAGGCAATATGACTATGTATATAATATGTTTTGTTATATCTTACTACATCAAAATGAATAACATATTAATCAAATCTAAGATCAAGAGGGGCATTTACCGTCAATGTTTGGCCAGTACCAGAAGCATTAGTGAATGTCACCAACCCTTGAAGCACGAACGCAAACCTAAATAACAAACATATCAACAAAATAATCACGTCAAAAGTAATTTGCTTTTAATCACAAACTGAAGAGAACATCCATACCTCTCAACATGCTTTGGAGGAAGCCCTGACTTTGAACTTTCTGCAAACATTAAACCAACATTTCCACTCATAAGTAAATCAATGATCATTCAACATCACATAAATACTAACCACAAAAATGGATACAAAATTGTACCTTGCATCTTTGCTATATACATAACAAAATGTGCACCCATTGCAGGCGAGACTAAATACGCCCCCAATGTATTACTCCTATCAAATCCATTTTCATCAAAAGCTCACAATTAACCCATTAGTAAAAACAAAATAAACACATATTCTCGACTCATTCAACGTACCAATCTGGCAACGGACTAAAAACATGACTTTCAGGAGTGATTAAAGCATGATCATTCTTATACACACTTCGCGTAAACCCCGGTAAATCTGCCAAAACAACAACCACAATTAATCAAGTAATCTAAGTAACAATATCCATAAACCAACCCGGTTGACCCACACGTAAAAATGACCCATTTTGAATAATCATATACCAAAACCCCATTTTTCAATATGATCAAGTAACACACTGCCCATTTACACAAACCTGACCCGACCCATTACAACCCGGACCATTTTGACCCGACCCGGTACATTTTAACCCATATGTAAAAAATGACCCGTTTTGAATAATCATACACCAAAACCCCATTTTTCAATATGATCAAGTAACACACTGCCCATCTACATAAACCTGACCCGACCCATTACAGCCCGAACCATTTTGACCCGACCCGACCGTTTTTGAGCACTGACCTTGCAAATGAGAAGGTGATAAAGTGGGATTGGTAACTTTTGCATAAAGGGTTTGACTATTTGAATAAGTATCATCACTTAATGATGGTGCAGAGCAAAACCCTTGTTCAGTAACAGCAATATTTATAAAACCTGTGAATAAAGAAACATAAAGACATCAAATTTAACCATAAAATTTACCTAATAACCATAATCTCTCTCCCTACATCAAACTCTAACCATCTTAAACATTAAAATCCAATATATATGATTTATTTCCACACAGCCTATTTATAAATTTTGAACTTTAAATTTAAATAATTAATAATAGTTTTCCACCCCCTACTAACCACCCTCTTATTTGTTGTGTTGTGTTTTGTTTTTCCCTATAGTCTTTTGTGGGAGTGATTCAGCTAACCCGTTTTATTATACCCTGCCACTAAATTTCACACACCGTACTGGCCCTCTCTATTGGCCTTTTGTGGGAGATGAGTCAGCTAAACCAGTGGGTGTTTGGCAGTTTGGTTTTAGGAGGCTTTGTTCAACACAGAGAGGGTTGAGAATAAAATTTACTTTTAAGATTTATTTTAAAGAGTGTTGATATTCATGACTAAGAGCATCTCTAATGGGGTGGTTTTTGCAAAGCTTTTTACTATTTGAGAAAGCTTTTTAAAGACTTTTTATCATTGTGTACAAAGGCTTTTCAAAAGGTTTGAAAGAAAGACTTGGCACTAGCCAAATCTTTGAAGCAAAAGCTTTTCACTTTACAACCTTATGACAAATGCTCTAACTCAAAACAAGTTCACCATTTATGACAATAAATGCTCTAAGTCATTAAAGACTTGATAGCATTGTGGATGCTCTAACAAAAAGACTTAGACTTAATATATTTAATTATAAATATACACATTCAGCGACAAAAACGAAGTCGTTTTGACTTCGGGCCACAGTGCTACAATAACGGGCTCCCATTTTGGGCCAACCCGATTTTTGTTTTTTTTTTAAAATTATTTTTATTTTTTATTTTTTTAAATTTGTATGCACAAAGTAGGAGGAAAAAAAATATTACAAAAGTTCCGATTTATTCAGATAAAAAAATATCTGCGGAAACATCTTCGATACCCAATAACTATAAAATAATCGATATGGTCACAAACGTACTACTCATTATATTAAAAAAAAACCCATATAGCAAAAAAAAAAAAAACTTTAAACATGAGGCCCAACACATAAGCCATATAAAAAAAATTATTACTAATATATACATTTGTCGACAAACTAGCCTAAAATTCGCATAAAATCTGGCCCAAGGTAAAAAAAAATACACATTGAGCGACAAAAACGAAGTCGTTTTGACTTCGGGCCACAGTGCTACAGTAACGGGCTCCCATTTTGGGCCAGCCCGATTTTTGCTTTTTTTTTATAAATTATTTTGTTTTTGTTATTTTTTTAAATTTGTATGCACAAAGTAGGGGGGGGGGGGGGGGGGGAGGGGGGGGAAGAAAAACAAATATTACAAATTTGTTCGATTATTCAGATAGAAAAAATACCCGGTAGGAAACATCTTCTGATTACCTAAATAACTTTAAAATAAATCGATATGGTCCCAAAATGTACAACCCATTATAATTAAAAAAAACCCATATACAAAAAAAAAAACCACACTTAAACAGGAGGCACCAACACATAAGCCATATAAAAAAAAATTATTACTAATATACAAGCCAATTTTCGGACAAACAACCTAAAAACATAAGCCTAAAAAACACGCAAAAAATCTCTGGCCCAAATAAAAAAAATTACACATTGAGCGACAAAAACCAAGTCTGTTATTGACTTCGGGCCACATGTGCTGTACAGTAAAAGAGCTCCCAGTTTTGGGGCCAGCCCATTTTTTTTTTTTTTTTTTTTAAATTATTTTGTTTTGTATATTTTTTAAATTTGTATGCACAAAGTAGGCCAGGAAAAAAATATTAAAAAAAGTTCCGATTTATTCAGATAAAAAAAATACCCGCGGAATCACATCTTCGATATCCTAATAACTTTAAAAAATAATCGATATGGTTCACAAACGAAACGTACAACCCATTATAGAAAAAAACACATATAGCAAAAAAAACGAACACTTTAAACATGAGAGCCCTACACAAAGTCTAACTTCTACATTAATTGGCTCCCATTTTGGGACCAGCCCTTTTTTTGTTTTGTTTTTTTTTAAGTATTTGTTTGTTATTTTTTTAATTGTATCCCTTTAAAAGTTTAGGAGGCAAAAAATATTACAAAATCTGCTTTATTCAGATAATAAAATACCCCGAAACATCTTCGAAACCTTAATAACTTTAAATAATCGGATAAGGTCACAAACGACAACACACCCATTATATTTAAAAAAACCATATAGCAAAGAATAAAAACACTTTAAACATGAGGCCCAACCATAACCATATAAAAAAAAATATTACAAATAACCACATTGTCGACAAAACTAGCCTAAAAAATTCGCATAAAATGTGACCCAAAATCGGCCACCAAAGTAAAAAAAAAAACTTGCCCATATTAGCCCTGAAATCTGGCCCAAAGTAAAAAAAATACAAAACGGGTCCCTAAACTTTAACTATTTACGATTTTCTTACAACAAAAATCCCTAAAAAAAAAAATAACAAATAAAAAAACACGTCAATTTTGTTGTTTATTATTGTTCACAAACTTATTTTACATTCATACGGCAAAAAAAAAAAAAGATAGTCGAAATACCTGCCCAAAATAGAAAAATCGGAAAAAATTACCCGTCCCAACCAAAAAAAATCCACGAATACGTGTAACAAAAAAAGGAAATATCCGGGAAAAAATTACCAAAAAAAAACCCAAAAAATACCTAAAATCTGGCCCACAGTGAAGTAAAAAAAAATTCAAAACTGAGGACCCTCACCTTTTAACTATTTCCATTTTCTTACACAACAATTCCCGTAAAAAAAATTTACAAAACCGTCACCATAAAAAAGAAAATATTCGGAATAAATAATAGCCTGTCCCCAGACGCAATTTTTTCTTCTCCCGAAACATACAAAAAAAAAAAGAAAATATTAAAAAATTAACCTCGCCAAAAACGTATCGCAAACGTCACGCCCCCCCCCCCCCCCCCCCCCCCCCCCCGAAACATTAAAAAAAATTATTCGGAAAAAAATTAGCCCCACCGCAACGCGCGAGTTCTTTTGCTTGTTATTAACAAGTTTCATACATTTTTTTTCACTTATTATTTTCTACCAATCAACCTTTTAGATTCACCAATCATAGTCCAACCTTTAAGCATATAATTTATTTTCTTATTTTAAAAATCTGAGCTGAATATTACTGCATGTGGCCCATATAAAAAATGTTAAACAAACAAAAAAATTACTTCTTACGTCTTAAAATTATTGTCATCCGACAAAAAATATATAGTTTAAGAAAAACATAATTATTACTGATTTTTTTTTTTACTTTTTGCATAATGACAGTTTTACTCTTTAACTAATTAATTAATTTCTTCTTTAAAGTTTTAAATATAAATTTCAATTTTTGATCAAATTTCTTTATCTAGTTTTAATAGTGGACAATTAAATTAAAATATAAAAAAAATATGAACTATAATTTTGTGACGGAGAAAAGTAATATATATATATATATATATATATATATATATATATATATATATATATATATATAAATATAGATAAATAATATATATATATATATATATATATATATATGTGACGGTAGAAAAAGATGAGGTCAACATATTCCCACATCTCACTGTCACACATATACACAATAAATTTTTTAAACCCCGTGAACCAACCAACCTACTTTTGAAGAAGCCTATATATCTGGTTTATATGAGACCATTATGAACACATTTCTTCAAAACAAACATGATAAATGAAGCAAAACCCAAATCCTAAGGGGGTGTTTGGTTCGCCGTAATTGGACGTAATGTGATGTAATTGTAATCTGAATTACATCACAATCCTGTTTGGTTGACAGAAAGGTTGTAATTGTAATTCGGATTACATTACGTAGGCTGTTTGGTTTGCGTTGTAATTGTAATTCAGTCATTACAATTACATTAAGAGAGGGATTTCAGATTACATAGGATGTTAGATGGAAAGTTTTGAATTACGTTGTAATTCAGTATTTTATACTTTAAATCATCAGTATTTATTATTATTATTATTATTATTATTATTATTATTATTATTATTATTATATAAATATTAAAATAATAATAATAATAATGTTTATTATTATTATTATTATTTTTATTATTATTATTATTTTATTATTATCATTATTATTTATTAATAATAATATTTATTATTATTATTTGTTATTTTTATTATTTGTTTTTTATTATTTTATTATTATTATTTTTTTTTTATTTAATTATTTTATTTTATTTTAATTTATTTTTTTTAATTTATTTTTATATTATTATTATTATTATTATTATTATTATTATTATTATTATTATTGTTTTAGTATTATTTATTTAATATTTAATATTATTATTATTATTTATAAATATTATTTATTATTTACTATTATTATTATTTCTTATTTTATCATTATTATAATTTACTATTTATTATTATTATTATTATTTTAATTATTATTATATTAATTTTTTTAGTTTTGGTAAAAAAAATTGAATTACATTACGTTGCGAGTAAACCAAACACATCCACAGATTTTATCAATTACAATTACAACACATTACAATTACATTCATTGAATTACAATTACATCAAATTACAATTATTTCTGAAGATTACAATTCCTTCAAAAACCATATGTGAACCAAACGGCCCCTAAAAGTTAAATCATTTATACCAAACGGGCCCTAATCTTTTATGCATTTAATTTTAGGATTAGAGTGTGGTCGAGGACTTGAGAGTTTTTTCTCAGCACATCAACTACATGTAAAAAAAACTTTCTTTACCTTTTTTTTCTTAACTATTACAACAACTTCTTTTTTCCTTAATCTTTTTTATACTTTTTATCACTTAAAAATAAAACACACATATCATTCACAACATTAAAAATGTACTCTTTCACTTCTCTCTCCTCAAAACACTTAGGGGGTGTTTGGTTCGCCGTAATTGGACGTAATGTGTTGTAATTGTAATCTGAATTACATCATAATCCTGTTTGGTTGGCAGGAAGGTTGTAATTGTAATTCGGATTACATTACGTAGGCTGTTTAGTTTGCGTTGTAATTGTAATTTAGTCATTACAATTACATTAAGAGAGGGAATTCAGATTACCTAGGATGTTCGATGGAAAGTATTGAATTACGTTGTAATTCAGTATTTTGTACTTTAAATCATCAGTATTTATTATTATTATTATTATTATTATTATTATTATTATTATTATTATTATTATTTATTAATAATAATATTTATTATTATTTATTATTTTTATCATTATTATTATTTATCATTATTATTATTGTTATTTTATTAATAATTATTATTAATATTATTATGAATATTAATTTACTATTATTATTTATTAATATTATTATCAGTATTATTATTTATTAATATTATTATTATGTGTTTTTATTATTTTTTTCTTATATTAGTAATTATTAATATTACTATTTATAATTTTATTATTATTATTATTATTTATATTATTTTAATTAATATTATATTAATTTTTTTAGTTTCATAAAAAATTACGTTGCGAGTCAATCAAACACATTGACCGTATATAGAGGTGAACATTTCGGGTTTTTTTAAAAACCGGTTCGGTTTTTTAACCGAACCGGTTTTAGTCAACCAGTCAAAGAACCGGTTTTGACTAAAACCGGTTCGGTTATAAACCGGTTTTTTCATATGAAAAATACAAAATCGGTTCGGTTAGTCAACCGGTTTAACCGGTTTTTATGCAACCGGTAACCGGTTTACAACCCGGTCCGATCGATTTTTTTAAAACCGGTTACAAACCGCCGGTTCGGTTTGAAGGAAACCAGTTTCAAAAAAACCGGTTTTTAAAAAAGCCGGTTTAGGTTTTTTTCCCGGTTCGGTTCATGAACCGGTTTTTCTGTACACCTCTAGCCGTTTCTTCAATTTTGTTAAAGTTTTAATGAACTTGACACCACTTTTGCCAAAAATAGGCTGTTTAAGTATCTCAAATTCTCAGTTAACAAATTCAAGTTGAAATGTAAGTTTCCATAGTTTCATACTACTACGTGGAACCCTTTTTCTAGTTGCAGGTTTAGATATATACGATTTTGAGTTTTAACTCACATGTAAGCACTAGCTTATGAATTTAATATGTAGCCCTAAAGGCCTAAACTGATCACTAACTTAAAAGGAAAGTTATGATTAACTTCTTTTTTTAATCGTGCTTGTTAAAATTCGTATTTGACCCCTTACTTGATTTCAAGTCACAGTAAATCTATATGTAAACCTTATGGGTTGTGTTTAAGGCTTATAATTTTGTAAAAATAGCATTTAATGAACTCAGTATTTTTATATTTATACATATTTAATGATTATAATTATAAAATGTGTTGTTAAACAAGGAATATTTGTAGTTAATTCATGGTTGATTTTTTAATTAAAGTAATCTTAAAAACAACCCATAGGGTTGTGGTTAGCAATATTTTGCAAGGTCATCAATATTTTGTAAAAAAGAATGATGAAGCTACTGTCAACAAATGTTCTGAAGTAGCTTCGGATTCAAAGACGTGTATGAATGCTAACCGAGATTATATATTATGATGCGGTTTTTGGGTTACCTCCTCCACCAAGGGTCAAGATCATCACGAGGAGAAAGATGGTTTTGCAAGCAAAAATCGGTATTTTGAGGTTAGCTAACATGAGGAAAGTTGATTTTACACTTTAATTGGATAATACATTTGTCTAACATGGTTAACTTGGTTTAGGACATGTACTAGTATATTATATAATACATTGGCATATATGTGACTGGTATATTTGCGGCTTAAGTTGTTCCTTCAAAAGTTATAATGCATCCTTGATAATTTGATTAGTATATACATTAACAAGGGTCGATTGAAAACGCCGTCGTTTCATGCTGCCCATTTCCCTATTGGGCGGATTATTTTGATTTTTTTTTTAGCACACTATATAGCCCAGAGTGTACTCTTTGGCCCATTAATAAGGTTAAGGTCGTCCATTTTGCAATTCTTCATAGAAAAACGAACAACATGTGGTAACCGTAAACACCATTTTGCAATCCAACATCGTATCCGGTTACGTCTTCCACTTTATTATGTGTTTTTCCTATTTTGTTAGGGTATGTTCAAAGGCCTTCTTACTTTTTGCAACCGTCGTTGCCTTATCCATGTTGCATGTTTCATTATTTTCTATCATTTCATTATTTATGTTACCATGTATAATTCTTAATCTTCGTATTTGCATTTCCCATGTTTTTTGATGCGTAACAATATTAAGATTTTAGTGTTATAAGTGTTTTGCTATTGTAAGTTGCCATCGATAAATTTTAACTAAGTCTATGCCTTAAGACTTTAATCCCAAAATGTTAAGTATGAAAAATTAAGAATGAAGCATGTTAAAAGAAAGATGCCCTACGATATGAAATGGAATATATGTTGGGTTAAATCTTGTTGGGTCACGGGTCAGTGGGTATGGGTCAGTATGTGAGGCCCAATTATGTTTGAAGATAAGAGTTGATAAGTACCGAAATGCATGGAAAAGGACCAGGGATTTTACTAGTGGTTTTACAAGTTCTTGGTTTACCTATTCTTCAAGAGATAATGAGAGTATACCCACGTCTCATTTCATGCAAGTTTGTGTACATAACTTTGTTAGCATTAGTCTATAAATAGGTTGTAGGTTTCATATAATAAAGTATTCAGTTTTCCTTTTAATATACAAAGCATTGTAATCTTAATCCAAAATTGTTAAGTATGAAAATTAAGAATGAGCCTGTTAAAAGAAAGATGCCCTACGATATTGAAATGGAATATAAACCGCCGCGTGTTCCTAAGAAATTAAATTTGGAAATCGGTAATGGCGCCCGCGTACCTGTTCAAGCTGACGGTACCAATTATAGTCCGGAAATATCATTAAGCAGGGCCGGTGAAAGACATGTGCAATTGAGGCATTAGCACCGGGCCACACATTTTTAGGGGCCCCTTATTTTTATATATGTCGATTGTGTTATACTATAAAATACCATATCCACATATAGGTATGTATGCATCCTTAATATGCATGAGAAAAAAGCATATTTAGCCCACAAATATTATTAGAGATAGAGGCCCACATCGGTATATTTAGGAGTTTATAAAAATTTAAGGTGATTTACTAATATTGTCATAATGTTTTTGAACACTTCAAAATACTTTTTTTAAATTATTAAAGGATTATAGTGTCGATATGTATACAATCTTCGCCTTAAAGGGGGGCCTTTTTAGTAGTTATGACACAGGGCCTCCCAAATCAATGAGACGGCTCTGTCATTAAGCACAAATCCCATGCATGAAACTTCGGTACCAGTATATATGGATGTTGTGGAAAAGGCTGATCCGTTTGCTTGCAACCAAACACAAAATCTTGGTAGTTTTACGTCGCAGATGGCAAGTTCAGATATGCTATCCACAATAAGAGGCAACCATATTGCTACCCCATCACGTAAGGTTACGTTTGTTTACGTATTTTACCTGTTACCAATTTTAATTGGCACTGACGTTTAGCCGTTTGATTTTTGCAGCCGCTTCATTTGATATTCGCAATTGTTGTTCTGATCAGCCAACCAATACATCATGTATGTCTTTCTATGTATGCCAGCAGCTTCCATATTATGTATAGGTATATAAACTTTAATTGTGCAGTGATGAAGTTATTAATGGCATTTGCTTTTGATGTAGGTATCACCGATGTCGTCCCTACTGAAGAAAAAAAATTACAGCCTCATACTTCGAATCAACTTCAACTGGAGAAAACAAATTATGAGTTTACTATTGGCAGCAAACAAGAACCTTTTCCGGAACGCAAAAACGTAATCAATAACGATATAAAACAGTCGCAGACGTGTATGTATTTTGCAAAAGTTTAATATACATATGCATTTGTGTGGATCGTCTGTTACTAATACACTTAGTAACACGAATTTGTGTAGGTGGTACAATGTCAAAAGTTCGCTGCCAAAAAAAAAGTGCACCTGTCTTTCAACATACCACAGACTATGTTTATGGCGAAGTAGGAAATTGTCGTAGCCAATTTCTGATGCTCAAGTCAGAGAAAGTTTGCTACTAAAATGAATTATAGTTGGCAACAACAAGCACAAGCTAACTAAAATGATTTTTTCGTGTATTGATAAAGACACTCACAATTATTTATCCAAACCCAAAAAAGCACATCAACATAAGGCCCAAAGAATAAACCCGCAAAAATAATAAAATCAATCCAATTTTTCAAAAACAAAAAAAATCTAAACTTAACACCTTTTTAAAAGCAAAAAAATACTAACTCTCACAAAAATAAACTTAACACCTTCTTATATGCCGCACCTAAAATGTTCTTGAAAAAACAAAAACCCGTCCTGCAGCAGCGCGCGGGCAACCATGCTTGTTTACTTCTAAAATCAAGAATTATCTTGATTTCCCTAGTTATAACAAAAATCACAGTCAAGTGTGAGTTTTTTTCGAGAACTACAAATATTGGCACATAAATGTACCACGTAATAGCATCGCACACATGTCTCGGTTAAGATTTGAACACACATTTTTTTGGTTAATGAATCGTTACACACTCTTAGGACAAATGCTGTTTAGTATCACCACCAAGAGTCAAAGAATCCTTGGTTTGGTGTCATAATTGTGTGTCCAGCCCATTGAGAGAGCCCAAGATAGGACATGATAAATAATGTAAAGGGGTCCAATCAAGTATTCAAGTTATCGAAATATGAGACCCGTTATTCATGGGCGGATTCACGTAACCCATAATTTAAAGCAAAGGTTTTTAAAATCAGGATTCAAATTGAGGTTGTTTTAGTCTTTATAAAATCGAGATCGTAAAATCTGATCGGTAATTTCGAATTTAAAGGTGCTTCATGCTACTTTAATGTCATTTTTTAATTGGCATTGTAAAATTACGCAAATCTAGAAATTGTTATATATCAAACGTTTCATTAAAATAACGGCATAATTATGCTTCTTAAATGTGTTAGAGGATCAACATCTTGTATTTTAAATTTTATAAAACTTAATCCATAAACTTATAGGTTTTCTACTTGTGGTTTAAGTAAAGTAAGATCGAGTAGAATCAGGATTTTAAAATAATGTGTGGTGAAATATTTTGTAATTCATGTATTAAAACAGAACTTCAAAAAAAATACATTGCTAATTTATAGCCTAAACCATTTATAAAAAGTGCTGAAATTTGAGAGAGTTATCTTGTATGTTGATTAAAAAAATTAGTAAGAACCAATATTGGTTTTCAACATATTGTTAGATATGTTTAGAGTCATATATGAGGCCAAAATTATGAATATGATGTTTCGTTAATATTATTAACGTACCAATCGTTGTACGAAATCTTTAATAAATAGACATAGACAAATTTAAACTACTTATAATTAAATATAGGGGATTAGCTTAAATGGGAATGCATGGCAGATCAATCTAAACACACAACTACATACGCAAAATCAACGTCATTCATACAACATCAATTTTACATTGTTTGTCAAATGACCAAATAAGTCATACCAATTCTGAAAGGATGTAGAGGGAACCAAAATACTGTAGATATCTTTGTTTTCTTACATATATTTTCCTGTTTTTCAAACTCGAGAACGTAACTATAGTTTATATTTGTCGAATTTTTGCTTATTGCAGGTTTTAAAATGATTGAAACTGCCATTTCATATATTATAAGATATTAGTACCTTTTAGTTTAAGAGTTATAAAGTTTGAATCATATGAGAATAATAATTAAAATAAAAAAAAGAGAGATAATTATAATTGCATAATTAAAATGCACTTATAAAAATAAATGCATTCCTTCTAAAAGATATCTCTATTATCATTTTTATATTCATTGAATATAAATTTAAATGCCAATTTTTCTTTTTTAAATTACACACATAATTTGCTTACTAAATTAGTCACACATAAATTTAAATGCCAATTTAAATGCCAATTTATATTCATTGAATATAAATTTAAATGCCAATTTTTCTTTTTTAAATTACACACATAATTTGCTTACTAAATTAGTCACACATAAATTTAAATGCCAATTTAAATGCCAATTTATATTCATTGAATAACAAATATTTTCCTCTGTAAATAATCTGTAATTATAAAAATATAACGTACTCAATTAGTCTCTTGTCGGTGTTGAATTTATATTTTACAATTAAAATTATGCATTATGTCAAGTAAGCATGCCCCACTTTGGTTTCACACATAATCTAGTTAAACAAAATTTCTCAGTTATAAATAGCTAATTTAATCTGTGATTAGTAATATGTGATGAATTAGTCAAACAAGAAACTATGTCTTGATAAAGTCTCTCTTTTGGCTAGGAAAGAGCTTTTCTAAATGATATTAAGCTGTACTTTTTCATTTGGATTTCTTGTAAGCGAAAAGAAAGTATATGTAATTGGATCGAGTGATTTAAAAAGATCACACTCTCTATTCCTACGTGATTATGTTTTTCAATACAATTTGTTGTTCCAAAAAAACATGTTGATAAAGCCCCATCAGTTGCAATATCCACCCTATACATATAAGGTATGATATAGAATAAGGATTATGTATTCGAAAACCATTCAAATATTAAACATTTTTCGTTTAGGTTATTAATATATTAAAACTAACTTATATAGGCTATTCATTTATTTGTTTGTTTTCTTTTATACAAATGTCAAATATTTCTTTCTAAAAAATCTTTGATACAACAAGAATTAAGCTAAAATTAATATATTAACACAACACAAATAACTATTTAAATGTATAATATCACTTTTAGCTATTATTAAAGTGCAACTTTCTTTAGTCGAAAGTAATTTATGACAATTTAGCTAATGTTTTACGTTTCAATATTTAAATTATTGTTTTAATATGTTAAAGTTAGTTTTATTTTTAAAATTGTACAAACTCCCAGTAAGATATTTGAATTAGGTTGTTATAAACGAAAATAAACATATATTTAAATG
>BQNB010142200.1:4576-17166 GCA_026074375.1 Tanacetum coccineum | reverse complement strand
TTCATTTAAGCAAAGAAAAATCCAATTGAAAAAGCTACTGCAGACAGTTTACTCTATTTTTGGTTTTTAAGAAAAGACAAAGTACTAATTGCAGGCTTAAAAACAGATTAGCAAATGACTTCTAAACCTCAAAATAAGCTTATAAACTTAAAATCTACCTACTAAACTACTTGTGCACTTGATTTCAAAAGCTAAAACCACTTCTAACCTATCTAAATTTAGACTCAAAGTAAGACTAAAAACCAACTGTTTTGACAGTTTGACTCAAAAATGGGTTAAAATGGGAAAAACTTTAAACCAATGCAATAAACCTTTAGATGAGATTTAAAACTTGTTTTAGAGAGTTAAAAGAACTAGAAAACAACACTTTTAAACTAAAAATTAAACCTAAGACAGCTTATGAACAAATTATTACCAGAGAAGAGAACTATGCATATGAAAACTTGATTTTAAGCTAAAACTTGATTCAAACAACCTCAAACATGATCTATAACTGATATATGAATGATCAAAACCAACCTTTTCAAGCTCCTAATAATCAAGTTCAACAAGGGATTTCAAATGAGTTTTCAAGTTACATAAAATCTAATGAGTCAATGATGAGACATATGCAAACTCAAATTAATGTTTTGAGGAGTATTTTAGGTAGTTTCTTCCAAAACCAAGCCTCAACTTCAGGTACTCTTCCGAGTAATATTATTCCTAACCCGAAGGGCGAGATGAAAGCAATCACTACTCGAAGTGGTGTTGCTTATGAGGGACCCTCGATTCCTACTAATCTTTCTCAAAAAAAGGCAGTGGAACGAGAAACCAAGGAGACAACGGATAAGGAGCAAAATAATTTCCAAGGAAGTACCGCTCACATCCAACCTTCGGTTATCCCCATTCCTATTCCGGAACCCGATGTTCCGAAGACTTTACCTAAGCCTAATATTCCATATCCTTCTAGACTTAATGATCAAAAGCTCCGTGAAAAAGCTACGAATCAAATGGAGAAGTTCTTTTAAATCTTTCAAGATTTGCACTTCGACATTAGCTTTGCGGATGCTATTCTTTTGATGCCAAAATTTGCCTTTACGATTAAAAGTTTGCTAAGGACAAGTTGTTTGAATTAGCTAAGATACCATTGAATGAGAATTGTTCGGTAATGCTCCTTAAAAAGCTTCCCGAAAAGCTTGGAAATCTCGGCAAGTTTCTTATACCATGTGATTTCCTGGGAATGGATATATGTCACGCCTTGGCCCATCTTGGCGCTAGCATAAATCTTATGCCTTTTTCCATATGGAAGAAGCTTTCTCTACTCGAACTTACCCCCACTCGGATGACTCTCGAGCTAGCGGATAGATCCATTACTCGTCCTAAAGGAGTCGCCAAAGACGTCTTCGTCAAAGTGGGGAAGTTTCACTTTCCTACCGACTTTGTTGTTGTTGATTTTGATGCCGATCCTCGGGTTCCCCTTATTCTCGGGAGATCCTTCTTGAGGACCGGCTGTGCCTTAATTGATGTTTATGGAGAAGAAATAACCCATTGGGTTAATGATAAAGCCGTAACTTTTAATCTCAATCAAACTACGAGATACTCCTCTATATATGATGATATGTCGGTAAACCGAATTGACGTCATTGACGTTGCTTGTGAGGAGTATGCTCAAGAAGTGCTTGGTTTTTCTAATAATTCTACGGGTGGCAATCCCACCCCGAATTTTGAGCCTATTATTTCCAACTCTTCTCATTCCCTCACTCCGTTCGAGGGAAGTAACTTCATTTTGGAAGAGATCGAGGCTTATCTCAAAGATGATTCAATTTCACCAGAAATTGATCATGCCGATTTTGATCCGGAGGAAGATATTTGCTTGATTGAAAAATTGTTAAATAATGACCCGTTTCAACTCCCTCCGATGGACCTAAAGCAAGTAGAAGTGACTAAGGCAAATCTTCAATTGAAGAGACTCCAGAATTAGAATTAAAAGATTTACCATCTCATTTGGAATATGCTTACTTAAAGGGAACCGATAAGTTACCGGTGATTATTGCAAAAAGTTTAAAAGATGATGAAAAAGAAACCCTCTTAAAGGTGCTTAAATCACATAAACGGGCCATTGCTTGGAAAATCACTGACATCAAGGGTATTGATCATCGGTTTTGCACTCACAAAATCTTGATGGAGGAAGATTATAAACCCGGGGTACAAAGTTAAAGACGGGTTAACCCAAAAATTCATGAGGTAATCAAAAAGGATGTTATCAAACTCCTTGATGCTGGAATGATTTACCCGGTCTCTGATAGTCCGTGGGTAAGCCCTGTTCATTGTGTACCCAAGAAAGGTGGTGTAACCGTAGTTGCTAATAAAGATAATGAATTGATTCCAACATGATTAGTTACTGGGTGGAGAGTTTGTATTGACTATCGGAAATTAAATGAAGCTACTCGTAAAGATCATTTTCTGTTGCCATTTATGGACCAAATATTAGAAAGATTAGCTGAAAATGAGTTTTATTGTTTTCTAGATGGATTTTTGGGGTATTTTCAAATCCTAATAGATCCACAAGATCAAGAGAAAACCACTTTTACATGCCCTTATGGAACTTTCGCTTACCGTCGCATGCCCTTTGGCTTGTGTAATGCTCCCGGTACTTTCCAAAGGTGTATGATGGTCATATTCCATGATATGATCGAAAAGAATATGGAAGTTTTTGTGGATGATTTCTTGGTATTTGGGGATAGTTTTGCTTCTTGTCTCTCCAATTTAGACAAAATGCTAAAAAGGTGTGAAGACACGAATTTAGTTCTAAATTGGGAGAAGTGCCATTTTATGTGTAAAGAAGGAATTGTGTTAGGTCATAAAATATCAAAGTCCAAGATTGAGGTCGATCGAGCTAAAGTCGATGTTATCGCTAAGCTACCTTATCCGGCCACCGTAAAAGGTGTTAAGAGTTTCTTAGGTCATGCTGGTTTTTACCGACGATTTATCCAAGACTTTTCTAAAATTGCTAGACCTATGACTCACCTTCTTGAGAAAGATGCACCGTTTGTGTTTTCTCAAGATTGTATTGATGCTTTTGAGACTCTTAAAAAGAAGCTTACCGAAGCTCCGATCTTAGTTGTCCCCGATTGGAACCTACCTTTCGAACTTATGTGTGATGCTAGTGATTTTGCGATTGGTGCGGTTTTGGGACAACGTAAGACGAAGCATTTTCAGCCTATACATTATGCTAGT
This sequence comes from Tanacetum coccineum, assembly GCA_026074375.1. Lineage (NCBI taxonomy): Eukaryota > Viridiplantae > Streptophyta > Magnoliopsida > Asterales > Asteraceae > Tanacetum > Tanacetum coccineum. The sequence goes on along the minus strand of BQNB010142200.1, from coordinate 13,950 downwards.
AAGACAATGACCGAAGCTCAAATTCATTACACTACGACGGAAAAAGAAATGCTTGCCGTAGTTTATGCTTTTGAAAAGTTTCGGCCATATCTTGTCTTATCCAAAAGTATAGTGTATACGGATCACTCGGCTCTTAAATACCTTCTTAGTAAACAAGATGCTAAGCCGAGATTGCTCCGGTGGGTTCTCCTCCTACAAGAATTTGATATCATCATCCGTGATAAAAAAGGAACGGAGAATCTCGCGGCCGATCATTTATCTAGACTTGAGAATCCTCATAAGGATGTGTTAGAAAATAAAGACATAAATGAAAATTTTCCTTTAGAAACTCTTGGAGTTATATCTAGTGGAAGTACCCCATGGTTTGCCGATATTGCAAATTTCCATGCGGGGAATTTTATCGTGAAAGGGATGTCGTCCCAACAAAAGAAGAAATTCTTTAAGGACGTTAAACATTACTTTTGGGACGATCCCTACTTATTTCGGATTTGTGCGGATCAAATCATTCGACGGTGTGTGCATGGCCAAGAAGCTATTGATATCCTCAAAGCTTGTCATGAGGGACCCACCGGGGGCCATCATGGTGCCAATTTCACCGCTAAGAAAGTATTTGATGCCGGTTTCTTTTGGCCAACCATATATCGAGATGCCCATGCTATGATCAAATCTTGTGATACGTGTCAACGTCAAGGCAAAATTTCACAAAGAAATGAAATGCCTCAAAACGCTATTCAAGTTTGTGAAATCTTTGATGTATGGGGTATCGATTTTATGGGTCCATTCCCGTCTTCACGAGGGAATAAGTACATTCTCGTAGCCGTTGACTACTTATCAAAGTGGGTAGAAGCGAAGGCGCTCCCCACTAATGATGCTCGAGTTGTAGTAAAATTCTTGAAATCTCTTTTCGCCCGATTTGGAACTCCTAGAGCTATTATAAGCGATCGTGGGACCCATTTTTGTAATGATAAATTTGCTAAAGTAATGTCTAAGTATGGGGTCACTCATCGTCTTGCTACCGCTTATCATCCACAAACGAGTGGACAAGTGGAGGTTTCAAATCGTGGCTTGAAACGTATTCTTGAGAGGACGGTTGGTGAAAACCGTGCCTCATGGTCCGATAAGTTAGAAGACGCTTTATGGGCATTCCGTACCGCTTTCAAGACACCAATTGGTTGTACTCCTTATAAGCTCGTGTACGGAAAGTCTTGTCATCTACCTATTTACAACAATCTAGGGGTTATGAAGAAGAAATGAAAAGGTCTTCAGTTCCAACTTTCTGCCTTCTCAGAATTCGCTTTTCTTATCCTCCTGAGAATACTAACATTACTAAAGAAGTTAAGTACTGCAGTAGGAGATTTTGGGGTTATATACGCTGGTGATTATTTAAGTTCTCATCTAACCAAGTGCTCTTGATATAGCTTTACTCCTTTCTTATACAATACCAACAATCAGATCCTCAACTTGAGAATGAAGGATTTTCAGCAGATTGAAGAGATACTTAGAGGAATTGGATCTTTGATGGCAGGTGGCTATGTTGACTGTCAGAGTAAAGAAGTTCATTCAGAGGAATGGAAAAAATATGGACTTCAAAGAAAAATGACATGTTTCTCTTGATAAGTCAAATATTAAATGCTACAACTGTCATAGAAAAGAATATTTTGCTAGAGAATGTAGATCTGGAAGGAGTCAAGGAAGAAGACCTTATGGTGAAAATGGCAGGAGCAATGCACAAATAACTGAATCTTCATCTCAGGCACTGGTGGCTCAAGATGGTCTAGGAGGCTATGACTGGAGCAATGATTTTGAAGTTGAACCAGTCAACTATGCTTTGATGGTAATCTCTTCATCAAACTCATCAAGTTCTTCTGATAGTGAGGTACAAAAGTGTTCTAAATGTCTTGAATCATTTAAATGTCTTCAAAAGAACTATGATACTGAAAGAGAAAAGCATAACAAAGCCAAACTAGAAATTAGGGGTTATGAAATAGCCTTAGAGTCACTAGAAGCTAGAATTCTTGGACATGAAAAGAATGAATTAGCTTGGGGTGAGAGATATGAGTTTCAAAATTATGATCTTAAATGTAGAGAAATAAAAATTAACAACTTAAATCTAGAATTAGAAAAAGTTATCAAGGAAAGAGATGAATTGAAACTTAAGATTGAAAAATGGGAAGGGTCATCAAAGAATCTCACTAAGATACTCAATAGTCAGATGAGTACTCATGATAAAAATGGATTAGGGTTTGGCACACAAATGGATGATTTGAGTAATAAATCTGAAACTGATAGTGAGAACAGTTTGACTATTTTTGAGGTAAGGTCTAGTGATGAAGAGAGCACACTAGAAAATAATAGGTTCACTAAAGCAAATGAGTATCATGTTGTTCCCCCTCCAATTACAGGGAACCCACTAACTCCAATCATGATATATCATTATTGCAGGACTATATGAGTATGCTTTTAGAAATAAAAACATAGAGTCTAAGACAACTAGAACTAACAAGACTGTATGTACCACATATGAGCAATATATTAAAACTAAGTCTGTCAATGAAACAAATTGTTGCTAAGTCAAGATTAAGTAGGGATGAAGTCATCATGGGATTGACCACAGATGATAAGGATGATTGTGTACTTGAAAAACTATTAGTTCTGTTAAGCCTAATTGACTCTAGCTGTTAGATCAGCTAGAAAAGTGGTCAAACATCATAAAAAAAAATTAAAAAAAAATTTTAAGGATTGATTTTAAGAAAGTAAATAAAATAAAAGCTTGTTTTGTTTGCAAAAGTACTGGCCACTTGATAAAAGATTGTGATTTCTATGACCAAAAGAGTCCTGAACCTAAAGGGTTAAGATGTGTCAATACTGGGAAAGAGGGAAGTCAACCCCAATATGGGATTTGGCAAAAGAGTAATCACCAAACTTTTCAAAAATTGAATAACCCTCATGCAAAAAGGACCTTTAACCCATCAGCAGTACTAACCAGAGCAGGTTTAGTTAATATTGATAGATCAAATGTTAGTACTGCTAGGTCTATTAGTATTGTTAGGCCTGTTTATACTAGGCCTGTTAGTACTGCTAGGCCATTGGCCTCAAAAATAGCACAATCTAATAGTGTTATTAGACCAAATCACCCAAGATTGGACATTGTAAGACCAAAAGCCTCAAACACACCAATCAAGAGGTCTTACTTCACCCAACCAGTTTATAGACCCAAAGACTTAAAACCTGATGTGAAAACTTTTGGGGTTAAAAACATGACTACTGTTGGGACAAGGGCAGTAGTTAGTAAGGGTAAGGTGGAAAATGTCCTTAAGAAGGCTAAATGGGTTTGGAGGCCAAAGATGAATTACCAGGATCATGTGTACAAATATAATGGCTCTTACATGCTCAAGAAGTTTGAGTATGTAGACCCAAAAGGGATTTCCAAGTCAGTATTGACTTGGATCCCTAAGAGATACTAATTCTCTTACCTTTTGTGTAGGGCAATCCAGAGATCTTGTTAACAGGGATCTGACAATTACAAGTGGTCGATAGTGGGTTGCGTCAGCCATATGACTGGCAACAAAGCTTATCTTTCAGACTATGAAGATTTAAATGGAGGCTTTGTGGCTTTTGGAAGTGATCCCAAAGGAGGTAAAATAACGGGTAAAGGTAAAATCAAAACTGCTAATTTAGACTTTGATGATGTTTACTTTGTAGATGAACTTAAGTTTAATCTTTTCTCTGTCTCACAAATGTGTGACAAGAAAAACAGTGTCCTTTTTACTGAGTCTGAATGCCTTATCTTGTCTCCTAGCTTTAAGCTTCTTGATGAAAGTCAAGTTGTTCTTAGAGCTCCTAGAAAAGATGGTGTGTACAGCTTGGATTTAAAGAACATTGTTCCTTCTGGAGGTATAACTTGTTTATATGCAAATGCAACAGCAGATGAGTCTAAATTATGGCACAGGAGATTAGGTCATGTAAATTTCAAAAATATAAATAAACTTGTTAAAGGTCACCTAGTTAGAGGTTTACCTTCAAAAGTTTTTGTGAATGACCACACTTGTGTTGCCTGCAAGAAGGGTAAGCAACATAAGGCCTCCTGTAAGGCCAAGTTAGATAGAATCATCAGAAAGCCCCTAGAATTACTTCATATGGACTTATTTGGACCTGTCTCTATAGAAAGCATCAACAAGAAAAGGTACTGCTTGGTTGTGACTGATGATTTCAGCAGATTTAGTTGGGTATTTTTCTTAGCTACAAAGGATGAAACATCTAAAATCCTTTGTAATCTTATCATAGGCTTAGAAAAACAATTGAATCATAATGTTAAAATCATTAGATGTGATAATGGGACAGAGTTTAAGAACTATGTTATGAATGAATTCTATGCTAAGAAAGGAATCAAAAGGGAGTTTAGTGTAGCTAGAACTCCACAGCAGAATGGTGTTGCAGAAAGGAAAAATAGGACCCTAATTGAGGCAGCTAGAACTATGTTAGCAGACTCACTTTTACCTATCCCATTTTGGGGCATAGGCATATAATAACTGCCTGCTATTACTATAAGGGGTATTAGTGACACAAACCTCAAATAAGACACCTTATGAACTAAAAAGGTAAATCACCTAGTATTAGTTTTATGAGACCTTTTGGGTGCCCCTTGACTATTTTGAACACCTTAGATTCCTTAGGCAAATTTGATGGAGATTCTGATTGAAGGTTATTTGGCTTAGAATACTCTACCTCTATAAATCCTTTAGAGTATACTAACAAAAGGACCAAAAGGGTAGAAGAAATCTGCACATTAATTTTCTTGAAGATCCACCAATGTGGTAAGGAACTAGTCTAAATTGGATGTGTTGATCTTGATTTTCTCACCTAATTCAATTAAATATATTCTGTTAGTGTAAAAATCATGTTCTTGTGAATGCAGGTACATAAGATTCATTAATTGGAGGTTCATCAGAAAAGATAAAGGACTACTCAGAATACATATTGTTCCACTACAACCCTCCATAGGACAAGGATCCCAGTAACAGGATGTGTTTCAAGATGCTCAAGAAACAACCTTCTTAAAATGCTTCTCTAGACAAAGGGTATACAAGATTCAGAAATTCTTGATAAGGAGGACAGACAGTTAGAAGCCATAGATAACAAGTCGCAAGCTGACTTGAGATGATGTTACTCAAGAATTGTTGCTAATGCTATGAATGCTGAATCAAGACAACCTTTAAGAATGAAAAGAGGAGAATTGGCCCATCTCTCAAAAAGAAGGCAGCTCAAGCTACAGTACAAACCAACTTAGTACTGATAGGCCTTTTGTTAGTACTGATAGATCATTTGTTAGTACTAATAGGTCTAAACATACCCAATGTTAGTGCTGCTAGTACTCCCACAGGTGCAAATGTTAGTGAATCATCATTTGTCTATCTTGGAGGAAAAATACCTATTGATGCATCTACTCTCCCTAATGCTGATTTACCCATTGATCCAAATATGCCTAACTTGGAAGATGCTTCTGATACTCTCCCAAATGATAGAATATTCAATAGAGCTTATGATGATGATGAAGATGACTTGGGTGCCAGTGGCTTGATTCCAACACATGATAACACCATTGTTGTCAGTCACTAATTCCCTCACTCAGAATTAATAAGGATCATCCAAAAGGACAAATCTAGAGATCCTACAGCAACATTTCAAACAAAGGGAAAGATTCAAAAAGCTTTCTTACCTGCCAACAAGCCTTAGTAAAGTTACATACACAGACAAAACAAAACAAATCACAAGAAGATTCAGAAACTGATAAAGAGGAGTCAGTAGAGGCTATGAATCCTACGCATGTTTGAAACTAAAAAAACCTGATAGTGTGGTAAATTGGAAAGATATTCAGCAAGGTCAAAGAAGTAAATTTTAACAAAATGAGAACAAATGGAGCTTGATATAGGCTACATGAGCTTATGGAGCTATGATTAAAGACTTCACAAGAGAGGACTTATAGAGTTATAATAGGTTGGTAATGCAAGAAAAGTTTGGAACTAATAGGCTTGAGATGCTTATGACAGAGTGCTTTGGAGTATCTCAGGGACTAATGTTTTGATCCACCTCTCATGAAGATGGCTATTTGGAGCTACCACTATTCAACAAAAGGATGGTTAGTTGGAGGTATTATGATAATATGGAAGTACATTGTTAACTTATAGGCCTGTACTTTATAAATGTTAGCAGATAGAAAGTATTCATTGTCAAAAGAACTTGCTAATGATGCTGAAAATGAACCTTCTAGATGGAAAAAAATGAATGAAGTTCTATAAAACTCTACAGATGATTAAGAACAAGCTTGGATTAGAAAGTGATAAAAGTTATCAGTATAGTGGGCATGTTTTAGAAACTGTAGACTTTATGGAAGTGAAAGGTTTGGGTGTTGGCAACCACCACACAATAAATGGTTATCAGTTCACCATGCTTAGATATCATAAGGACTGGCTAGTCCCAAAGCAAACGGCTTAGTAAAGACTTCTCAAATCCGTTAACTGGTTGAACAGTTTACCAAAAACTGTATGGTAATCAATGCCCATAGTATTGCACTAAAGAAATGACTACTCCAAAGCAAACAGCTACTGGTAAATGAGATCTCAAATCGCTTTGATAGCGTTAGTTTGCTTAACAACTATAAGATAATCAATGCACCTTGTTAGCCATAATGGAAGCATTGACTAGTCCCATAGCAAAACGGCTCAATGGTAAAGACAATCAAATCCATTGATGCTGGTAGTTTGCCAAAAACTAAAAGCCGAACTTAGTTTGGATGTTGCTGTGTAGCTGTGAAGAGAAGACAAAGACTAAAAGACAAAGTATGATCTGGTTTTTCAAAGAACATCAAACAGATCATCATTCAAGAGAAGCTAAGGACTTGAAGACATGCTTGGATACAATTCTCAAAAGCCCAAACTGAAGACAACTGAAGAAACTTGAAGTTAACAAGTAAAGTTCAAGTTTAGGGGAGGATTGTTAGGAATTTTGTATAACAGAATTAATTCTGTTAGTATTATAGTTAGTTCTGCTAGTGTAATAGTTAGTACTGGTAGAAGGTTTATCATAGTTAGTACTGGCAGTATTAAATAGTTAATACTATTTATGTAATAGTTAAGTCTGCTTACGCAGAAATTAGTTAGAGTTAAAGATATGCATGAGATATCTTAGGAAAAGATATGCATTATCTTTATACGCGTTTTGTAAAGCCCATTAGGGTTTCCTTAGTCTATAAAAGGATCCCTAGGCATAGTCAGTAGATATAGTTCTACAGAAGATCATAGAGATCGAATAGTAATCATAGTTTGTAATCTGTAACTTAGGCAGATTCAAAGTTTAATATAAAAGTGTTTTGATTGTGTTCTTCTTTACATTGTTGATTAAATTCCGCGTAATCAATAGTGGTTAATCATTGTTTCATCATTGTTACTTTAGATTTATCTAAAGGCAAAAAAAACCCTTTACAAGCTGAAAGGGTATAAGATCCATAAGCAAAGGGATTCTACACTAACAATAAGCTAGTAAAGACAATGAGCCTGAAGCGCTCAAATTCATTACAAAATGACAGAAAAGGAAATGCTTGCCTTAGTTTATAGCTTTTGAAAATGTTTCAGCCATAATCCTTGTCTTATCAACTGATATCTTCACCAAGGGATTGCCTTCAGTTTTGTTTGAATATTTTCGATCCAGTTTGAGCGTTCGCCCTCCTCCCGCTTGAACGGCAGGGGCGTATTAGTCAATATGTTTGATTGGCTTCCTTCCAATATTAGTTTATTTATATTTGGATGATTTGTTAATCATGAGTGTCATAGTTATCTTGATTTGTCAATCATGAGTTGTCATAGTTATCTTGGGCTCAAGCCCATCCCCTTTGTAATCTATATATACTTTGTATTTTGGTGAGAAATAATCAAGGAAATCAATTAGCCTTTCGGGGTTTTCTATCTTCTTACATGGTATCATGAGCAGGTTATATCCGGGACCTAGTCGGCCACCATGAGCCGCTGCCTCAATACCACCCCGTCAAACCCTATAAATCACCATTCTCAAAATATAGTTGTCAGCCATCATGAGCCGCTTCTATCCTCTCCAAAAAGAATCAAATCTCTCTATCTTCATTCTCAAAACCTAACCGTCGGCCGTCATGAGCCGCTTCTTTCATCTCAAAAAAGAATCAAATATCTCTATCTTCATTCTCAAAACCTAACTGTCGGCCGTCATGAGCCGCTTCTATCCTCTCCAAATAGAATCAAATCTCTCTATCTTCATTTTTAAAACCTAACTGCCATCATGAGTCGCTTCTATCATCTCCAAAAAGAATCAAATCTCTCATCTCTATTATCAAAACCCTAGTTGTCGGCCATCATGAGCCGCAAATAAATTCCATATTAAAAAACTTATTTTTCTATGGTCATCTATTTTAAATTTAGTTCGCCGTGAACAAAAAAAAAACAAAACAATTCACAAAAATATTAACTCTTGTTTCTATCTGCTTTCATTCGTTCTTTTCAAATCTCTTTTATTATTATTGTTTTTCTCCTTTCATTTAGTTTACCTCAGCAAAAAAAAAGACAATATCATCTTGCTAGGACTTTTTATCCGATTCGTAAAAAGACAATATCATCTCGCTTGCTTAAAGACATCCCCATCAACAAAGTTAGTTTCATCAATAAAACAAGTAATCTCTTTCAGTCTCGAGCTTTCATGAATTGTTGATATCTTCACCAAGGGATTTCCTTTAGTTTGGTTTAAAGATTGTTGATCCAGTTTGAGCGTCAGCCCTATTCCCGCTCGAACTACGGGGGCGTATTAGTCAATATGTTTGATTGGATTCCTTCCAATATTAGTTTATTTATATTTGGATGATTTGTTAATCATGAGTGTCATAGTTATCTTGATTTGTCAATCATGAGTTGTTATAGTTATCTTAGGCTCAAGTCCATCCCCTTTGTAATCTATATATACTTTGTTTTTTGGTGAGAAATAATCAAGGAAATCAATTAGCCTTTCAGGGTTTTCTATCTTCTTACATCACCATCACCCAAGTTTTTCCATATGGAACCGTCGAGTTATCTCAACCCGATAGTCCAAACTTTAAGGTGAATGGTCATCGTGTGAAGCATTACTTTGGAGGAGACATACCATCAAAGGTAGTCCCGGATCTCCAAACCATCCCCATGGTCAACTAAATGCGAGGATCGAGTCAAGCTATGTGACTCGGTTACCAAAAATAAAGCGCTTCGTGGGAGCACCCCATGCTTATCCTTTTTCTTTCTTATTTCTAATGTGATGTGAGGAGGCTTGTACTCTTCTAATTCTTGTTGTTTGTGCTTGTGATTGTTTGTAGGATTGACCCAAAA
>BQNB010142199.1:5992-17166 GCA_026074375.1 Tanacetum coccineum | reverse complement strand
TACCTACCAGCAGGAACTTTTACTCTACCAGTAGGAACTACATACCTACTAGTAGTAACTATCTATTACAATATTCCTAGTAATCCTCCCCTAAACTTGGCTTTGAAGCTTCATAGGGTGTTGTTGCAGTTCTCACACTTTCCATATCAAATTTCTTAAGCATGTCCTAGACATACTTGTCTTAGCTGATAAAGATCCTATCAGGCTTTTGCTTAACTTGCAATCCTAAGAAAAATGTTGACTTACCCATAGCACTCATCTCAAATTCTCCTTTCATCAACACCTCAAACTCATCACACCAGGCCTTCTTTGTAGACCCAAAAATAATGTCATCCACATAGACCTGTACTAGAATTATATCCCTGGAATTCTTCTTAATAAAGAGAGTTTTGTCTATTGTACCTCTTCTATACTTTGGATTCAAAATCAAATGCTTGACTATGGGTTCAATTTTATGAACACAAAATTTTTTATTGATAATCAGAGTACCATTTGCATTGTCAAAAATCCAGTTTTTCACCAAAGAACAAAGCACATAGAAATTAGGCACCATTTTATTAGAGATGCAAATGAGAAAAATCTTATTCAGGTGCTTAAGATTCACATAGATGAAAATGTGGCTGATTTGTTAACCAAGGCATTTAATCGACCTAGGTTTAATCATCTAGTGGTTCACATTGGGATGCTTAATCCCTAGATGCCATGGTTAAGGGGAGGATTTGAGTCCAAGGGGAGGACTAGTTTTGTAAAATTTTCTAAGTAGTAGTTTTTCTTGTGTTGTTTACCACTTAATTTTCAACATACTTTTCCTTCTGGTAGTTTTCATATTTTTCTACTGATAGTTTTAATTGATTCTGGTAGTTAAAATTTTTCCTTTTTATTGTATATGTTTTGTGTGTTTTTCTAACCTTTTGCAGATGAATGATTCATGAGTGAGAATTCAAATAGAGAATGTGGCCTTATACTGATGATAAAGTACTCATTTTGGGTTGGTTAAGTGTCTTTTCTGGTGTTGCAAGAGTTCCTACTGGTAGAGTTACTGGTTCCTACTGGTAGAACAATTCCTACTGGTCTTGTTAGTTTACTATGGGGTTGACTTTTCTTTGAGCGGGTGTCTTAAATTGAGTTTTACATTAATTCAAAGTTATAGTTGAGACAATTGGGCATTTAATTCATCAAAGGGTCACCTATTTAAAGGGATAATTATTCTTTCCTCTCATTTTTACAAACCCTAATTTTAACAGCCCTTTTTACTCACACCACTCACTCTTTGAAAAACTCGATTTCCCCTACCAACCAGTAGTAACTTACTCTTGCAAACATACACCAGCAGTAACACTCAACCACATTCTTTGTAATCATAATATCAATGGCCGCAATTAAGTATCGTGATGAGCACAACAAGGTGGGTTTCTTGGAGAAACCATAAGGAACTGACGAGTATCACCAAGTTCTTGACTTTTTGCAGGGTTCGCACATCAGGTATGCTCTTACCCATGACCCCATCATCCATGACTCTTTGGTCAAACAGTTATGGTCCACGGCTTCTCTCAGAGCTTCTAAGGAAGGCCCTCCAGCTATACTGGCCACCATTGATAGGACTCCCTATACAATCACTAAATCATTAGTTAGGAGCCAACTTCAATTAGATGATGATGGTGGTGTTGAGGACTTGCCCATAGCTGACATATACATAGGTATGGACAATCTTGGATACCCTAGTGAGGGCAAGCTGACCTTCTTCAAAAACAAATTCTCACCTCAATGGAGGTTCTTAGTTTACACTATTATGCATTGTCTCAGTACCAAATCAGGTAGCTGGGATCAATTTGGAAGCCAATTGGCTATTGCTATTATTTGTCTGACTGAGGGGAGGAGGTATAATTGGTCAAGCTATATTTTCAAAGGGATGGTTAACAACATCAACAATCCCAAAAAGTTTTTGATGTTTCCTAGATTTCTACAAATGATTTTGGAAATTGAACCTAGGAGTACCAAACAATATCATGCTTTTAAACTGACAAGCAAAATGTTTGATAACATGAGGTTAAATTTTCAAGGAAACAACATGCCTCTTTTAGCTACTATGCTTCCCCCTGCTCAAGCTGCTATTGTAGGTGAAAGTTTTGGGGAAGATGCACCATCTAACCCTCAGGCTGTCCCTGCAACCATCACTGAACCTGATCACTCTCATGATCATGAATCCACACCACCCAGACCAACCACTAATACTTCTGATGCTCTAGTGAATGAGCAGGGTCCCTCTTCAGACCCCAACATTGCATCTTCTTCAAGACCTCTTGAGTCTACTCCTGACCTATTCACTTCCACAAATGTGGAAGATGACACAATGGGAGGTTCTTTTCATACCTCACCTCCTAGGTCCACTCAAGCTCCACCTGAAGGTATAACCTTAGGAGGTGCTGAGGACCTTAATAAACTAACAGCATTGTCTTCTCTAGTGTCCACTCTTGTGCAGAAAGTGAATACTCAAGAATCTGAACTTAAAGCACACAAGCTGCTGTTCAAGTAGGTAGTAGGAAAGCTGGTTAAGAAGGTGAAATTATTGGAGGATAAACTCAAAGGTAGAAAAAGGAGGTTTGTGATGACTGATTCTGATAAGGAAGAGGATGGTGACCAAGATGTGGATCCTCTTATCAAGCTGGCTAAGGCAGCTGCTACAGCTACTGCTGCTTCAACTGTTCCTACTGATGGTTCTCATGAAGCTGAAATTCCACCTGGTTCATCTGTTCCTACTGATGAGTTTGCTGGGGGTTCTGAAGTTCCTGCTGATGCTACTACTGGTTCTTCTGCTGATCCTTCCAACAAGGGTAAATCTCCTTTGGTGGAAGAAGACCCTCCAGTCAAAGAAAGAACATTTAGGCAAAGAGAGGAAGACAGGTTAGGTGAAGAAGCTGCTAGGAGACTGTATGAAGAAGAGCGGGCTGAGTTGGAAAGAGAGAGAGAAGCAATACAAAGGAAAAGACAAAAGGATGTGCTGAATTCAGCAAAGCACTATACAGATTCTGATTGGACTGAGATAATGGGACAAGTTCATGCAAATCAAGGACTTACTGCTGATCTTTTGGGTCCCGATGTCAATGAAGATAACTTTGCTGAAAGAATGGTAGCTCTAATTGCTAAAAGAAGAAGAGAGTTTGCTGCACAAAGGTTTCAGGACAAGCCGACTAAGCCTATGACCTATGCACAACAGAAGGCTTATATGCGAACCTTTGTGAATAATCAAAGCTCCACCATTTATACCACCGGATGGACCATGAAGCATGTAAAGTCATTTTCTGATGATCAACTCAAAACTGAGTTTGACAAAATAAGAACAGCTGCTGCAGACTTACAATCTCAAAACATCAGGAGGTCTCTGAAAAGACCGGGTGCAGATTTGGAACAAGATAGTTCGAAGAAGTCCAAATCCACCGAAGCTCCAAAGTCTGATGTTCCTGCTGATTCACAACAACCATCTGTGGAAGTTCCTTCTCAGAAAGCTACAATAGAGGATGTTGAAGTTCCCTCTACCACTGCTTCTACAGCTCAACACACTGGTTCCTCACCCAAGAAGGTTGGTACCAGGAAGAAGCGATTAGGTCAAAAAGGTGTTCATCCTTCTCACTCTACGATTCCTATTGAAGACGGAGATCCTGAAGCTAAACACAAAATGTGCATTAAGTATGCCTCTAATGCTGATTCTGCTTCTGATGATGATACACCCGTTAATCTCTTTGCTGTTGTTGACTGGGAGTTATTGTCTACGGGATTAGGCTACATCAACATCTTCTACAGGAAAGATAACTCTCGCAAGTGCTTCATAAGTCTTCGGGAAATCCTTCACTTTGTTACTCGAGCACACTTGATGACCCTTTATGGCCGTGTAATGACCTTTTATCAGGATGAGCAAGCTACGGGAGTTGGTCTTGTTCTTTGGGGAGATCTTAAGGTGTTGATAGATTCACCTGAAGTGAATGATGGAAGTGATGTTTGGAAGAACCAACATACTTGGAGCATTCAAAGTTGGAAGCTTTATTCTTATTTTGGTGTTCATATGTTGGAAACAGTCGATGGACTTGTTTTACATATGTTTGTGGATAAGAAATATCCTCTCTCTGCCAACCTTATCGAACGGATGCTTGATCATCAGCTGGAAATTTGTCACGACACAGTGGGTAATGAACTTACTACTGCAGTTCAGTTGATTGCCTTTCTCAAGAAATAAATTTCTGATTCCCGGCGTCCTAAGGTACATGATTGGTACTGTTAAGTTTGTTGTTTCAAAAACGTGGCAGATCTCGTGTTAAGGTAGTAGTTGGTGGATGATACAGCCTGTTCTTTGACGATGTCGGCTGCGCACAAATTGCATTGCTTCAGAGGACTTCTAGGAGGCAGTCGCATCTGCGCATGACAGGTGTCACGTGGTACTAAGCAAGTGAGCAAATCAGGTGGACAGCTAAATAGTGTGTTATCTGTCATCGTTCTCAATATTATGCTATATTATCAATTCCTAGTTTGTGAAGACGTAGATCCTGAACTGTAGCAGGCGGAGCGAATGTGCATTATTATTCTCTCTAGCATAGCATAGTCTCCCGTACTTTCTTGATGACGATCACTAGCCTCGTGCATATAGCATCCTTATGAATTGTCAGGTAAGATCTTGGATGGAGTCTTTTGTCTTATAGTGCATGGCCATGGAATTCAATCGTCATTTCTGGACGATGGTGGTAAATAAAGATCATATCAGCTTGACAGATTATAATTCACCTATTCACTCAACTAGAGAGGTTCGTATGTTACTCTTTCACTTGGATAAATAATGATCATACACTAGAGATCACATAACCCTTATGGCCGGAGGCGGATCATTGGATAGAGTTTTTATCATGGCTGTGGGGTACGGGGAGGGATTGGGGAGAGATTGAAATGTGGTTGTGTGCGAGAGAGAGAGGCGCGAGGGCAGGGGTAGGGCGATAGAGCACAGCTGCGGAGTATGTATCTTAGTTCTTTGTGAGATGATCTTAACACTTAGGAGTACTGATTAGTGATGTAGATTGTACCTCGAGCAGTTAGATAAGATGGATTAGCGCACGAGCGTGAGTTGAGGGGTGGACTGATAACTATGTGACATTAGAGGAGGAGACGATGCAATTAAACGTATGGAAGCGTCTTTACTCAGAGTATCTAGAGGGTGTCCCACAATTGAAGTGCGTGATAGAGACTCTGAGGGCGAGTGGAGCTTGTCACTCCTTACACCTTGATGATGTTTGTCAGTATAAGAAAGTTCATCCTGGCCTCTACATTCATTCACTATATGCGGAGTACGCGAATATCTAGCTTGATCAAGCACACGGCGATCATAGAGAATCATCTATGTCCCATATCACTGAGATGAGAAGTAATGGATAGCGTGGACTGCCTTGACTATTGAGAGAGCAGAGTATCAGATAGATTCTACGTTTGCGTAGAGGTGAGAGACTGGAGAAAGAGGCAATTGATTTCTGATTGTACTCGTGGCGTGATAGTGTATCTTTTACTGTGTCTGGGGGGGGTAGGGGTGTGTGTGTTGGGGGGGGGGGGGGGGTGGGGGGTGGGGTTGTCGCTCGCGCGCGCCTGGGGGGGTGGTGGCGTATTGTCGGTCGACCGTGGTTAGGTGGGGTTTTGGTCCAACCATAACTTGCTTGTTCTTTATAACAAGGATACGCTCCAGGGCTCTGATACCTACTTGTAGGTGATCAGTATCTCTGTGGTGGAGGAAAGACATGTTTAGGGTGTTAGCACCTATGTAATCACAAAGAAAAAGTAGTTGTGAGGTTCTATAGCATTACTCTCGGGTATTGGGTGTATGGGTGGGGGGGTGGGGGGGGGGGGGGGGTTGGGTTTGGGGGGGGGTGGATGGGGGGGGGGGGGGGGGTGTGTGGGGGGGTTGTGGGTGGGGTGGGGGGGGGGGTGGGGGTGTGGGGGTGTGTGGGACAGTGGAATGGGTGTGGGTCTGGTAATATAAATATGTGTTATTATTGAAATTCTACATAGACTCTTTATCTGCTCATCACACCGGAATAACTTGTGTACGGCATTTTAGTAGTGTTCGTCGTGCCTTTTTGGTGTCTCAGTAATAGGTTAATTATGTGTAGGGGGAGTGGGTGGGGCGGGTGGGGGGGGGGGGGGGGTGGTGTGGTGGGGGGGGGGGGGGGGGGGGGGGGTGGGGGGGGGGGGGGGGGGGGGGGGGGGGGGGGGGGTGTCCCCCCGTGTGGGGGGGTGGGGGGGGTCCGCGCCCGCCCCCCCTGGGGGGGGGGGGGGGGGGGGTTGTTCGGGGGGGGTGTGGTGGGGGGGGTCGGGGGGGGGGGTATGGTCCCCGGTGGGTGCCTCCTCCCCCGGTGGGGAGGTCGGGGGGGGGGTGGGGGGTGGTGGGGGGGGTTTGGGGGGTGGGTGGGGGGTGTGTGGTGTGGTGTGTTTGGGGAGATGTTTGAAGAGGTGTTTTAGTCAAGAGGTTTTGAGCTATGGATATTTCAGTTGTTTGGTTCATAAGGTGGATGGGGGGGGGGAGGGGTTAGGTATGGGGGAGGGTGGGTGATTCTACGTCTTTATCAAATGGACGTTTGGTGTTCTTCCCCCCCCCCTTTATTTTTTCCCCCTTTCCTCTTTTGTCCCCCCCTTGTCCTAAGGTTCATGACTGGTATTGTTAAGTTTGTTATATATCTATTATTTCTTTTTGCTGTTTTCTTCTATATGTTGTGAAGCTTGTTGTAAATTGTTTTTGCCTTTTGAAAACTCTTGGTTTTTGGTATACTCTTTTGGGACTGGATCACTTGGTTTTTAAATTATAGATGAGCAACTTGGTTTTTAGGCTCATCTTTGTATTTCAGTGATCTAATTTGATAAACTGGTTTTATGGCACAATCTTTAAAGGAAATTTTTTGTGTTTGTGCAACACTCTATGGTTCTCAATTACCAGGCTATCAGGCTAGAATCAATTGAGGTATGGCTTCAATTCCCAGGTCTATGACCAGAATAAATTGATATAGCTTTCATGATTTGGTTAAAATCATAGAGTTCCTCAACTAACTGATGTTTCAAGTACCAATGAGTTGAGATGGTTTGCAATCCACCATGGGAGTAACCCTTTCTAGGTCCCAAGGATTGTCTAGCCCACAAGCAAACGGCTGTGTGGTAAAGGCTTATAAAATCCGTTGATGGTTGCCAGGTTACCCAAAACTGGATGGTTTTCACTTGCCATGTTCTTGGAATGAAAAGTGGCTAGTCCAAGAGGGTACGGCTCTTGGTAAAGACTAAATCAAATCCGTTGAAGGCTGTGATGGTTTGCCAAAAATCATTAGGGATCTCAACTCCCCCATGGTCTTGTACTAAAGAGTTGAAAATGGTCTCAGTCCTCCATGGATTTGACCCTTTCTGGGTGCCAATGGACTGACTAGCCCAAGAGTGAATGGCTACTTGGTAAAGGCTCACCAAACCCATTCATGTAGCTGTGGTGGTCCTGTTGCAGTCCATGTTTAGATGCTGATTTTCTTGTTGCTGATTCAAAGTTTATGAAGGTTGCTTTTGGAGACGGTTTCAAGATGTTGCTGTTCAATCCTCTGGTGATTTCAACGAAAGATCTATCTAGAAACTTGAAGTTAACTATGTCAAATTCAAGTTTAGGGGAGGATTGTTAGGAATTTTGTAATAGATAGTTACTACTAGTAGGTATGTAGTTCCTACTGGTAGAGTAAAAGTTCCTGCTGGTAGTGTAGTTCCTACTGGTAAGGATAGTAGTATAGTTAGTACTGGCAGTACAAAAGTTATTCCTGCTGGTAGTACAATATTAGTCCTGGTAGTATTATGCTTACTCCGGGTTGTTAGTAAAGTTAGTTAGTAATAGGGATATGCATGAGATATCCTAGGAAGTGATAACACTTATCACTTTAGCCTTTTAGTTAGGGTTTCATGGTTATTTAAGAAACTTACGGCTTGGATGAATGTAACCGATTGATTCATTAAAAAAACACGTTTATTATCAATAGAAAAGATCCATAGAGGATCATTTTTAGTAATTCTTTAACTCTGTTGTTTATATTCCGCGTAAACAATAGTTTAATTTGTTAGAGTCTCTCTTAGAGTTGCTTGTGATTACATAAGTGCTCTACAACCTTAACAGGATTGAAGATCTATCTAGGACTGGACCTACAGTTCTGTTCTTCATGCATTATATGTTGGATTTTTGTTTTGGGCGTTGTCATAACACGCTTTGGATCTTGAGGTTTAATGAATGTCATTTTTAGTTTTCTCTATTTTGACGCCTTGTGTTGTGATGATGCCTATTGATCATGCCTTACGATTCCGCCTTGGCTGGGTGTCACAATTTGCACTAGTTAATCCCTATTCTTTTATTCTCTGATAAATGGTCATGTAATCAACACTTTTCTGTGTTTCTAACATGCTGCTTGTATCTTGCTTTTCATATTATGTCCCACTGCTTTCCGTTACAACCAAACTGGCATCTAATTCTTTATCCATATCAACCTTTCTATTTTTTGTTTGTATCCTTCTTTCATTCACCCTACTGTCAGACTCCCTTTTATGCAGTGCTCTTTCATCAATTGACTTCTTAATAGATTCCATGTGTTGGATCAGTGTATCATGGAATTGTTGAACCTCGATTCGAATATATTCTAGAAAGTAGTTGCTTATCAGTTCACCATTATCATCATCCAAAGAAAATCGTGAATGGATGAAATGTTAAATTGTGTCTTGAGTACTCTAAAAGCAGCTATAGATCCAATATCTTGAAATGCTTCTTTGTCAAGGTGCTTTAGCAAAGAGTGTCACAAATGCCCATCTGAATCCTGTCTTGGTTCGAGTTTCTTTGAAGTCGTTGTTTGAAAGTACCTGGAGGTGTGAATGAAGTAATCTAAAAGATACTAGGCAACTCTCTTTTGCTTTGTCTTGCATTTGTTGCATCTCTTGTTCATTCGAATCCGAACACGAAGATAAAATATATTTTGTTTCCATTGAATGTGAATTGTGAAAATGATTTGAGGATCTTAAGTAGATAAAGTGATGTTGTTGTGAAAGGATTATGGATCTTAAGAAGATAAAATTGTGTTGTGGTTTATTTTGGTGTTGTTGTTGATATTAATGTCTCACTTAAGTTTTGGTTTAACTGTCTGAAAGTTCAATTTACAAAACCACAATTTTCCGAAACCACTGAATTACGAAACCGAAACCACGGTATTACGAAACCGAAACCAAAGTTTTACGAAACCTTAACCAAATAAATATTTACAAAACCTCTTTAAACCGAAACCAAAGTTTTACCAAATCGTAACCTAATAAATATTTACGAAACCTCTTTTTTTGTAAGAATTAAAAAAAATGTCAAAAAGCAGATTAAAAAATGTCAAAAAGCAGAAGAGTTGTTGAGTTGATTTAATAAAACATGATTTACGAAAGTTTTGTAAGAAACTTTTACGAAACAAGTATTATGAAAGTACTTTATGAAACCCTTTTTATACGAAAGCATACATTTACGAAACTGACTTTCTTGTAACAACAAAGTATTTTCATGGAAGCATCAATTATTTATTTTTATAACTGATTATACGAAACCCCAATATGTGAAACCAATACTTCCGAAATCATGACTTGTACACATCTTCAAAACTCACCCTAAAACCACTTTTTTCGTGTTTTGATCTAAGATTTTTATGTAAACTTGTTGTAGACACATAAATCTATCATAAAAATACAAACTTAATTAACCATGCCACTTTAAGAATGATTTTTGATCTTGGTTTCGATAAGGGTTTTCGTACCAAAATAAAAAGAAGCTAAAATAACATGAAAGCTCCTAGCTTTTTGATTAAAACTACTTTTAAACTCACTAACAAGCTATAAAACCATAAACTCTCTAACACTAAAAATAAAAAAATAAAAAATGATGTTTTATAAATTTTTCAAAAGTAAAAAATTTTTACGAAACCTTATTTTTTCGAATAAAAACTTGTTTTTAAACCACAAACACTATCAAATCCTTCCTTGGCGACTGATACCACATGTAGGAACCAATATAACTAACTCATTTCACACTAAATAAGATAAGAAAATAAAAAGAAGAATTGTAGAGAGGGAAAGTAGAAGATAGAGAGAAGGAAGAGAGAAAGGAAGAAGGTTGATTAGATTAAGGAAGGAGAAAGAATTCCATCAACACCCTCTCCACGTAATGAAAGAGGCTTATATAGGCTCACATAGACAAGTGACGCGTAGGTTTACTTAACAAGGGCCAGGCTCGGCTTTGGTTGGGCGTAAGACCCACAACCTATACAATATTAGCTTACATCTTGAGCTCGAGTCCGGTACTTAGCCTATTACATTAATACAAAGTTACACAAGACATAATGATGAGACCTAAACTAGAATGACTGTGACTTTTGTGTTCGCCTTAGTATTTTAAGGCTAACACCCTCCACAAAACTCAGACACGTCCCAGGTTAATACATAATCTATCAAAATAATAAAGATGATTTCTGGTATTAAAGATAGATATCATGTACCTAGTGATGCAATGCACAACTCTTCCTAGCCATTCAAGTTTCTCTCAAAAGAATCTTGTCTCATTTGTCACGGAGATACACACGTTATCTAATCGAGTCTAGAGCCAAAATAGATCAACAATTTAAATCTCATTAGGACACATTTCAGGTAAAAAACGAAATGTTATTTCATCATTGTTTATCAATTGGTCATATTAGGATTAAAAAGTGTCAAATTAAATAAGATACTTTAGTGGTTATTTATTTTATGTAATGTTTAGATATAGTTTTATGTTTAAATATAGTATTATGTAATACGGATAAGTAAGATTAGTTAAAATATCTTAACCAAAATTGTAAAACCCAAAAATTTAAATTTCATTTCATATTGGTAATTTTGAATATAACCTAAAGTTTATTAATAAGCATTTGAAATTAAAACCTTAGGTTATAAATATTTGTGAATATTAAAGATATAACATAGATGTATTGTTAAAAAAAATATAAATTCCTAATTTATATTTATAAAATCCGGCCCCCCTTAATTAATTAGAAAATCTTTTTGATTTTTGGTTATTTAGGTTTATTTACCTTCCTTTTGTGTTTAAAACCTATTTTAAGTATTAAGAGTAAAAAGGTTTT
>BQNB010142197.1:0-17166 GCA_026074375.1 Tanacetum coccineum | reverse complement strand
AAGCTGAATTACATTAAAATGCTTAAAAGAAAGACTGAATTTAAATTACACTAAAATAAAACATAGTAAAAGTGGTGTGGTTGTTCGGGTTGCTCTTTTTTCTTTTATAGAGGTCCAAAATGCATTCTTGCACTTGGGATGAGCTTGTTGTGAGAGTAGGAAGTTCCCCCAGCAATCCTAGCCCTTCATTCACCTCTCTTCATCTCAGCCATTGGAGGGGTGCGGGTTTTTGTGTATTTTCAACTGGGAAGGGTTATAGGGGTAATGGGGAGGTGGGAAATGGTGAGGGGTAGGCTGGGAAGTGTACTGGGGTGGTGGTTTGGCACGAAAACAGTGGGAGAGGTGGTATAAGGTTTTGGCGCCAAGGGTGGTTTGAGTACAGTTATGGTTGCAGGTTTAAACGAAAACCTTGGGGAAGAGGCAACTTCAACCCCTCAACTTTCTTTCTATTTTCATTCCATTATAAGCCCAAAAACAGTTATAAATGAGTTTGGAAAGTGGCACTTTTGGCCCTTGGCTTTTATTAAAACAAAGATATAAAAGGTTTGGGAAATTGCAATAATGGTCCCTGCGTTTTATAACTAAAAGGGTAAAAGGAGGTTAGGGCAAATTGCAAAAATGGTCCCTCTAGTTTATAACAGCAGAAATAAAGAAGGTTTATGGGAATTGCAAATTTGGTCCCTCTAGTTTTTTATATAAGGGAAAGTTTGAGAAATTTGCAAAACAGCCCTTGGCTTTTAAAATTGTAAAAGAAATGCCAATTGGCAGTTTCAGTCCCTCTCTTTATTTCACCATTTTTCTTTTATAAAACACTTTAAAAAATGACAGTTCTAGTCCCTAAGGTTTATAAAAATTGTTTCTGGGCCAGTAATGGGCTTGGGTTTGTGTATTGGGCCCAATTGGGTGTGTGGGCTTGTATTGGGCCCAATTGAGTGTGTCTGGGCCCAATAAGGTTTAGGCTTATGTTATTGGGCTTTTTAAGGCCCAATAAGGTTCAGGTGGGTTTTGTGTGTACAATGGCTGAGATTGGCTGTAACTGGGCTAGGATTGGGCCTTCAAAGTCTTCACAGTCTTTGTCAATTGCACACAAATGGGCTGTTGAAATTGATTGAGGGCCCATTTGGTCTTCACAGTCTTCATAAAATGCAAAACAAACATATATTTGGCAGTTTTTGTCTGTTTTTGGTCATTTAAGCTCGTTTTTAGAGGTAAAAGATATGTGTAATTAAGCCACTTATACACATGTCCCTATATTTGCTTATCAATATTTCATTAAGTGCACTAGAGAAATCTAAACGGTTTAATCTTCTTTGGTCTCTTGCTAAAATTTACCAAACTTACTTTTTTAGTAACTTAACGCTTTTCATAAAATATGTTACGACGTCTTTAAACTGATACTAATCAAATTATATATATGTTACTATATGTAGGAAGTGTTTTAAAAGCTCAAAATATCTCGTATAGTGTCCGAAAAACCATTTTTAATATTCACATACAGCAACTATTCATTTGGTTTTTGCCGAATATTTCATGTTTAATTTGACTATTAACTTGGCCGTTTTTTAAGTCCAATTGTTAATGTGCGATATATGAAAAAAATATCTATTCAAAACGAGCTCTCCAAAATACTTTTCGCCCAATGAAAACATTCCTAAGTCGCTCAAAACCTCAAAATCATTTTGGATCAGCAACATCATTTTTCGCAAACGCTTCCAAAAATCACACCAAACTTCACAATAGTGCCTAGTCTAGTCTAATCTCCATTCACAACTAAACCACAACAAACCACACCTAAAACTAGCCTAATCCCTTAATTTCTATTGTTGCAACTCTTATCCAACACTCATCTCACCAAGAACATATTATTTAACTAGTGAAACAAAGTAACATCATTATTTATAAAATCTTGTTTTATAATCTTTCAAAAATTAAAACACAACATATGGATGTATGGATCTTGAACATATATGAAAGAACATAAGGTATACATAGAAATGATTCAAGACCACGTACAAGGTTGAATGAACAAGTAGAGAAATCACAAGATCTATACCCCAAAATACTAGATCTATAAAACCCAACAACAAATCTTGAAACCCTAACTTTAGATCTTGAAGAAAAACCTTTAAATCAAAGAACAAATACTTTAAACCACCTTAGATGTTCTTAGAAATGAGCCTTGTATGCTTGGATTATGCAAGAAATCAAAGATATGAAAACCCTAAAAGGGTGTGTGTGTGCCGTGAGCTTCAAGAGGGGAAGAGAGAAAAAAACATTTGTTGGTGACTTTGGAAATGATATGAAACCCCAAGTTGTGATATAGTGGGGTATTTATAGGAAAACATCAGGTTAAGGGAGGGTATAATAGTGTACATGTATAACAACCCACAATTTTCATAAATGTAAATATCCATCTATTAAGTTAGATGATGTACAATCCATCAGTTATATATGAACTCACTTTTTTTCAAGGAAATTTTTCGCTTTATTACATTACATTACTTTGCCAATATCTCAATATGCAATGTAACCTGCATAACTCAAGTTAACAGACTCGGACAACCTACATATGGCAATCCTATCTTCATATATGTCAAGCAAACATCATAACATATCAAGTCAATATCATAATATCATTATTACAAGGTACATTATTCCTAAAAAGTACCATTTGCAACATCATATCAAAACGGGCTTTAAACCATTATCGGATGCCCTAAACCCTAATCTCATGGAAGGGTTAACCCCTAAAGTGAATGCACAAGCTACTAAAGCATATGTACAAGTAATATAACATCTCATCTGAAATATATAATCTCTTTAAATCAAAGTACAAGTCCTTAAAAGCTCAATGCATAAGTCATTAAGCTCAATCCCTAAAATAGCCGTTTTACCTCCGTTTTCATCCTCATTTCTTCACTATCACTTATGTTCAAGCTACTACACTCATTTTACAAGATGTAAACCCTAAATATTCTATTCATAACTTCATACATTCTTTTTTTACACTCAAAAACCCTATTTAAAAAACCCTAAACCCTAAAACCGAGCTCGTTTCTAAACTATGACTGTTTTCTTGGACTTTTATCCTTTGTTAAACCAAAACCAACACTCAAAATAAGTTGTAAAAATTATTTTTACAATCATAATCAATCCTATTCAATCAAATTTTATCATTACTTTATCATTTTGTTCCTTGTACGATTTAAACATTTCCATCGGAAACCCTAAATATACCTAATTGGTTCATTTAACCCGTTTACTCGTTTTAAACCATTCTAATCCCAAATAACCAACCAGGGCCCATTGTAAAACTAATAAAATGAGTTTACAACATCATATCTATCATTAACTTGGCATTGTTGCAGGAAATCAAAGCCTAGAAAAAACCTTTACGAATCCAAGAAAACCCTAATTATGCCCTAATTACCATTTTGACCCGTTTATTCATTTTCTACCCATTTTAACTCAAACCACCTATCAATTATTATTATTTATCCTTAATATACTACCTAGGATCAATAATCTATCAATCTTGACCCAATGTACAAGAAATATAAACCTAGAAAGTCAAGAAAACCCTAAACCGAGTTTACCATATTTTGAAACCCGTGACCTCGTTTCTTCCAATTCTAATCGTTTTTAACCCATTCCAATGCTAATCTCTTGCTAATTACTTTAATAATAGACCTTAAAAACCTTATTTCATCTATCCTTAAGCATTATAAACACATGTTACCTGGGAAGTACTCTTGAAAACCATGCCGAGCCTAAAACTGACCCGCACCATTTCTAACTTCATTTTGACCCACTTAAACTCTCACCATGTGCAAATGACCACCCAAGATACCTTCTAGACTCTTTATAGCAGCTTACCCAACAGGTTTGACCACTCCATGGTTAAGAATGAAGGCACCATGTGCTTGTTTTTCTTCTCTTCAGCCGCGGCAGCAAGGAAGGAAGCCACATCCTTCAACCTAGTTTTCTAGACCTCCACCATTGCATTTCTAGCTTCAACACCTTCAATCCTAGCTTGTACATGTGTCTAGACCAGAGATAGAGCCTTGCTTACTCTCCTTGAACTTGCACAAGTATAAATAGAAGCCATCCTTGTTCATTTTTCTTCATCCCCCACTTCCTCCTCTATAACCCTTCATAGTAGCAACTCCTTGCTCAATATGAATTCTAATAGATCTTAAGAAGTCTCAAGTACAGAAAGGAAGCAAAAGAAACCAAGAAACGAAGCCCCGGAGTCGTTACTCTAGCCGTACGAAGCCGAAAGTCCCGATTCTGACCTGTTTCCAAGCTATAAGCTCAAACCAGGTTCTCTAAGCTTATGTTCTGCTTTCATAACATCATAATGTTCATATGTTCTTGCTAAAATCATAATATAAAGCTTTGAACTCAAAAACCTAAGTGTTATGCCTTTTTGATTTTTTTTTTTTTTTTTTTTACACCCCCCTTTTTTTTAATCCAAAAGTACACCCGAAACCCTTATTTTTATGTTTTTACTTAAACTATGAGCTAAACTTGTAAACTATTATTATAATCTATCCTAATAAGCTTATATAATGTTAAAATAAGTGATTTGATAAGTCATAAGAGAATTTGACCTTAAAACCCGCGCGTTTTCTATTTGAAACCCTAATTTGACCCGTTTTACCTTTTAACTTAATGAATCGTTAAATTAAACTTATGTTGTGTTAAATCTTCATATTTTAGTTTATTATAACTTATAAATGATATTGAAATGTTAAATTATGCTTGATGGCAATTTGGACATGATTTGTAAATTCAAAAATGCTTGCAAGGGTATATATCGTAAATTTATGAAACTTATAACTAAAAAGGACTAAAAGTTGTCATTTTATTAAAGATTATAACTATAAGGGTATTATTATGTCACTTTTTAAAAGTATAAGGTTTACTTGGTATATCATAAAAGTTGAAGGACCAAAGTCGTAAAAATTGAAAACCCAGGGGGTCTACTTGAATTTTCACAAAACCCGTAGGGTACTAAAAATGTTACCATTTTGAAAAAAAGTGTAAATCATATCCAAACATTATATAAACTTACTTTTAAGTAACGCTCATCTGCTTAAATCATCTTAGATATTGAATTAAAATGCTTTTAAACTGCTTAGTTCTAAAATTCTTATATCATTCATATCGACGTGCTTTCAAAATCATGTCCCGGATCAATTTCTAACAATAATACTAGGGAGGCTTAATATTAAGAAGTTTCATTTATTGTATTTCGTTCAGTCTGAGTTGTTGGGTTTCCGATTTAAAGTGCCCAAGCTCTCAAACGTATATAATGACTTCTAAACGATGATGGCGATTCCGAACGGTGTTTTGATAATTTTATATCAAAACCAACATCGTTATCCAAAATCATATATATACAATCAAACTAAGAATTGCCATATATTTACCCGGTTGTCTGTTGATTGACGTGTTGAAGCCTGTTACTTTCATTCCTATACATTAGCTAATCAATTTCCCTATACTGTTCTGGTGAGTTAATAGCCTCGCTTTTTCATTTATTTTAATTAAAACGCGAGGGGATACATGCTATAAACAGGAATCAATTATTTTAATGCTATTTTAATTTACTATTGCCTAAGTAACTGCTTTGCCTTTAAGTCCCCATAATCATGAACCGTTAATTACTCTCCGTAGTAAGCGCGAATGATGTGAATAGATCTATTTGGGCTGGACTCCCCGTTGGTGTACCCAATTACGTGTAACCAATTGCACATCATTAGAAATCACGCGGGTATTTTGGCAAAGGTGCCCGCAGGGGCAATATTATCATTATAACCTAAGGCATTGATTTGTTCTCCAAACTATATATAATATATATAAAATAAAATATATAATCTAAAAACACAAATCAATAAAACCGAGAAGTAGTATAGAATGTTCCCGGGTCGTTTATCCCCAACGAGGCTGTGCTGGAGAATCGATACAGTCGGAAAATTGGAGTTTGAATGAGATTAATGATTTGAGAGAGTAGAAATCTAAATTAATCAATAACTAACAAAAACGATTGAGAAAAACCTAAAAATTATGAAATTAAGCTGAAAAACGAGAGCATGAATCCCGAACAAGGGGTTAAAAACCTAAAATCTTAAAAATTAACCCTACAAAGAAATTTTTACTTCTAAACTACTCTAGGGAACTAATAATGAAGAATGAAAAAGACTAGACTGAAAACGGAGGTCGTTTGACCCAAAAACGAGTCAAGTCAAGTTCCGTACCCGAGACCCGTTCTTTAAAAATCAAAAGTTTGCAAAATTATCCCTACGAAAGTTTTCTTTATTTTTTCCTTCGGTAATATATGACTAAAGAAAATTTTCTAAAAAAGAAAAATATTTTTTTGATAATTTTTGTATTTTTTATGAATTTTTAAAACTTTTAACGAAATTAAATTATAAAAAATACTAAACTATTTTTAAAAATTCTGAAAAAATTACTAAAATTACTTTACCTTACAACTATCCTAAGAAAAATAAGACACCCAAAATTCGGCTTATAAATAAGCCGAAAATAAGCTCGAAAGAGCTTATAGCTTAAAGGGGTAAAACAAGGTTAAATAATTAACCACTTGGGACTCTAACGTAGAAGTCCCAAGGGCACAGCGGTAAGGGCTTGGTTATAAAAGGGGTGTATTGAGGGTAGAGGCCCGGGTTCGAGTCTTGCTCACCCGGGTTTCCCCTTATCTCCCCATTTTTTTTTTGGCAAAACTTTTTACACAAACTTGATAAGCTCCTTGAGCTTATCATTTTTCATAATTACAGCTTTTTGAGAATGCTTATAAATAAGCTGGAAAAAGAGCTTTTTGATTGACAGTTTGCTTAAAGTGACTTAAAGGCAAAAAGGGCTTTTTCTTGGTGACTTTTTGGACAATTAAGCTAGAATTTGAACTAATAAGCTGAAAGAAGTTATATAACCTAACCTAATAAGCACTTATGAACTAAAATCTAGCAACTAAATAAGCTGAAAAGGGCTAAACTAGACAGAAAGCTTAAATTGAGCTTTAAAGCAAATATGGCTTTTTCTTTTGACTCTTAAGAACAAATAAGCAATGAAAGTGATCAATAAGCAAACACAGTCCACAAAGAATCCTAATAAGCAAGTACAACTAAAATAAGCTAAGAAAATCAGCCAGGAAAGCTAAAAGACTAAAATAAGCCACAATCCTAATTCTGAGTTCAAAACAGTTAGAAGGGCACTTTTGGCTCAAAATTAAGCAATCTAGGGGGAACTAAGGCTTAAGGCTACTAGAGCTTATCAAGGGACCTAAGGGAAATCTAAAAAGCTAAAAAGATCTATGGGCTTAAGGACAAATAAGCTAAAAGGTGGGCTTGAAAAAGGGTGTCTAGCACCAGGGGAAATGAGCTAAAAAAAGGGCTTAATTTTGACAGCTTAGAATAAGCTGTCAAATAAGCTCAAATTGAAAAACTTAGTTAAAACAGATGAAAAGAGGCTTAAGAAAAGCTTATATTCAAAATTCCATTTTCTAAAAACAAAGTAAACATGCTGATTTTTTCTTTTGTAAAAGAGCTTTTTCTTTGATACTAAAAGAGATGTCACAATAAATCTTTTTGGGCAGTTAGTTTTGACTTAGGTAACTATGAACTCAAAAACACTTTTTTTTAAAACATTGTTTAGACTTCACAAAATGACACACTTTGAAACATAAACTCAAATATTACAAGGGCTTATCCTTATTAGCTCTTGTACCTTTTTTTCAAAAACCAACAGTTTAATAAAAACACTGTAGAAACTTGAAAACAGTTTTTGAACTTAAATTTTTTGGAAAACAGACTTAAATAAGCTTAATAATGCTAACCAACTTTGCCCAAATGGCCACAACCCATGATGACACCATTTTGACCCATTTTGGGCTTATCCCAAACACCCCTTTATATTTTAAAAACTGGTTTTAACTTTTATAAAAACTGAATTAAGCACTTAAATTTTAAAAACATTATAAAACATGTCTAAGTTAAATCATATAAAAAGTGAAAAGCCACCAAAAAATAAAGCTTTTAAAAAAATTTATAAGCTAACAGACACCCATTAAGCTTTCTAGACAGTTTTATGCAAAGTAGCAATGTGAATGATTACTGAGCAACTAAAAAGCATTTTTAAGCATTACTAAACACAAATAAGCACAATAAGTCATTAATAAGCTAAAAATAAGCAATGCTACAGTAACTTTAAGCAAAAATTTAAAAGGAAGTGTACCTTAACTCCTTGCTTAAAACAGGAGTAAATGCACTTAAATAAGCTTTAATCCTACCCTTAGCTTATAAATAAGCTAAACTAAGCAACCCAATGAGCCATCCTTGTTTGCTCATTCATCCTTTTGCTTGATCAAATAGTAACTTTTCTTCCTTTTTTAATTTTTCTTAAACTCTTGTATTAAAGTTTGGAAACAGATTATAAAGTGGTTTTTGTGAGCTTTTAAAAGACTTAACTTAAGAATTTTGAACAAAAATTAAAACATCAAACTGAATTTTTATTAATCTTAAAAATAAAAGTACATGGAAGTTGGAATACTTAAAAGCTTAAAACTGAACTCTTAAAAAAACTACACACTAAACTCACTGTTGCCTCAAGGGCTTACAAAGGCTTTTATAGCCAAAAATAAGCTAGGGTTTGCACTTGCCCTTGTCTTCTTTTTCTTCACTGGTGTGCTTCTTTGTAGACACAAAACAGCCTTGTGTGCTTGTTGTGAGAGTGTAGAAAACACAAACAAATCCTGGCCATTGGATTGTCTTGGTGCCCAAGATCTCAAATCTAAACCCTTGATCGAATTGTGGGAATTAGGATTGCCACCGTGGACAAGGCCATGTGGGGGGTGGGTCGTGGGGTTTAGTTTGGTGAAGTGGTTTGGAGTGAATCTATTAGGTGTTTATGGGGTTGACAACGAAGGTTGATATGGACAGGAGGTGGGGTTATGAAGTTTGGCGGGAAAGGTTTATAGAAGATAAACAGTGTTTCAAAACCAGGGGTGAAGTTTGGGCTTTTGACACAATTAGTCCCTCAAGGTTATAGTGTTGTTTGCAATTTCAGTCCTTGTATTTAATGAAGGTTTTGGACATTGGCAGAAACACCCCCCAAAGGTTATAAATGTTATTGCATCCATGGTCCTTGCGAGTTATAGCTTTGGAGTGTTGGCAGGATTGGCCCTTGTGGTATATCTTTGATGTATTGGCAGATTGGGCCCTTGCATGTATTTTCTTCATTTTTCTTCATTAAAAAAATAAGTTTGGGACTTGCAATTTTTTGTCCCTAAACTTATTTTACTTCACTTGTCGGCTGGTTTTGATTTGGATTTGTCGGGGGTTGATTGGGTTGACTTTGTCATAATTGGGCTATTGTCTTGGACTTTGCTTTTCCATGCTTCTCCATTCCGTGTTGCCGGTTTGTCATTTGGCTTCGTTTTCCCTTTTCTTAGATATCCCGTTCACCTGCACAAACACAATTAGCAAAAAACAGCATTATTTTTGGCATTTTAAGTCCGTTTTTGGTTATTTTAACTTGTTTTTAAAGGTAAAAGGTTGTGTGTAATTAAACACCATACCCAGGCATCGGATTCATGAGCTATTGGCATAATAATATTATGTTTTCAATAACTGGGTGTATCTCAAAGTAACCAAATATCGCATTTGCATTTCAAATTTTATTACTTAATCCTATGGATTCACTCAAACTTTTGTGTTAGTTTGATACTTTTTTAGCTGTTTTTATCTCAGGTAAACTTATGGCACGGCAGTGGCGAGGACATGACGATGGGAAATTACCGTTATCATTAAAATTTATTGTATAGATTTTGGGAACCTTTTTTTTCTCATTGTAAAACTCTGAAGTAATAATGAATGATAATTATTTTCATAAAAGACTCTTTTTGATTCGTTTTCTATGAATTATGATGTTGTACCCTTGAAATGATGTATTACCCAGATTAGCTTCCGCTGCTATATGTAAAAATGGGGGTGTTACAGATTTGGTATCAAGAGCCTACGTTATAGAGAACAAGGTTAAAACCTTAACTATAACTACTTTTCTTTTTCCATCCAAGAAAGTCCTCCGTGCCACTATATCTCTCGGAATGGTATGTAAAGTTACATAACTATTATATTACTAGATAAATAACTTATGTTATTTACTGCTGGGTTCTTAAGCAGAACAATGTCTTCCCCCGACCATCCTACTATAAATTTGGAGGATGTCTTTTCTTCCAATTTCCCCCAACAACTATGTTCCATCGCGCTTCACCGGATTATATCCGTCTCTCAACAGGGGAAAACTTACTCCAGTGCTTCCAATTCATTTGGAATTGTCCCGCTAACTTCACCGACCCTTTCGTTATTTCCCGATGATCCTTACATGAAAGCTTTACAAGCTTTCTATACTAAAAAATCACCAATCCCGCCTCCAATTATCATACCACCTAAAACTCAAGAATTCTTTCTCCCAGAAGGACTCCTTTCACCAATGCAGTTATCTCCATCTACCCCATCCCAACCTCAAGCTCTTGAGATTGGTGAAACTTCCTGAAAATCAGCTATCAAACGTCATGAAGAGCAAATTCAGGGTATCCAATGTTATCTAGAAGAAATCCCTCCTGAACGTTTTGAACAGATTGAAAACGACATCGAAGGTCTCGGTAAAGGAACAATAATCATCCAACGTGATTTTGACGCCTTAGCAGCAGAACTCCAGCAAGCTCATACTCAGATCACTAAACTCCGGAGAAAGCAAATAGGATCCAACCATAAGATCTCCTTAGCTCGCTACAGAATCGCGGAATTGGCAGAAGTCATCAATGATATGGAAACTCGTCACCAAGAAGATATAGAAAAACTCATGAACTCTATCATCGAACTCCAGAACCGCATTCAGTGATCATCTAGTTTCTAGTTTCTAGTTTAAATTCCAGTCTTTAGCTTTAACCTAGCCACGGGATGTGTGGTATAAATAAAAACACTTGTCAAATCTTGACTATGTACAGTAAAAAGGCAAGTTGTTCTAATATAAAGGCAATCCCGTTTCATACCTTGTTGTTTTTCCTGCTTTATTGCATCTCATCATTCATCCATCTTCATCATTCCTTCATCCATCATTCATCTATCATACGCATCATTATATTTATCATTATCCCATAACCTATATCTAAAGCTTCAATATCTTTATTGTTGAATATGCTTAAAGTTTAAAACTGAGTATTTCTCTTTAAAAATTTTGAGCATTACTCCTATCATTCTTATTACGTGTTATCTTTTGTTGGTAGAATGCCTCCAAAAAGAGCATCAACAACGGAAGCACCAGCTATGACTCAAGATGCCATTAGAAAGTTAGTAGCTGATAGTGTCACCTCGGCTCTAGAAGCTCAAGCTGATACAATGGAAAGGTGCTAGTATCCCAACAGGAACACCCGTTCCCGTACTGGAACTCCCTACAGTGAATAGGGAAACTATAAAAGAGTTCATTAGCTGTCAACCTTTTCTACTTTAATTGTAACGAAATTAGCAGTAGCGAAGGTCATATTCCTACAAAGTTTGAACAAAACCAAATTAGTGTTCTCAATCGTAGCAGATGTGCCGAAGAAAACAAATAACTTTTGCTGCTGGTAACATTAACTGACGATGCCTTCATCCTGGTTGACATGCATATGCCCAAACCTAAGGGAATAGAGGTCAAGCCAATCGCAATCACAGCAGACCTGAGTTAAAATGCTTCTTTCTTGATGAGGACTAGTATATGTCCCGACAGATAACAGGAAAGATGGAAGAAAACTTTACAATCTGATTGTAAAAGGGAAATGATCTTAAAACCTTAAGTTTAAAGATTCCAAAGAATTAAACGATTCTATTGTCCAAACATGGTGCCAAACAAACGATAAACACTTGGAAGCTTTTAATCGGTGGGAGCTACCCTTTTCGAAAGCATTAAAGGAAATGTTACTACTGCCTCTAAAACTCGAAACTTTTAGATGGAGGCCATTAACATAGCCTAAAGGCTAATGGATCAAGTAACTAAGCATGCTCCAATGCAAGTATCGAGTGACAACAAAAGAAAGTTTGACGACAAAAGAACTTTCAATAATAGCTCCCGCAGCAACAACAACTACCGCAACTCTAATAATCGTTACAATAATCATCGACAACAAAACCGAAGGCAAGAAACTGGTAGAGCCTATGCTGTTACTTCATCAGAAAATGGTAGGTATGCCGGAGATCTCCCTCTATGTAAAAGGTGCAATTACCATCACACCGGACCATGTACTGGTAGGTGTAATAATTGCAACAGAATGGGCCATCTAAGCAAGAACTGCCGAAGCAAGAAGCCAGCCACCGGAAGTAATCAACTCCCAGTGACAGTGGTTTGCTATGCCTGTGGTGAGAAAGGACACTACACAAATCAGTGCCAAAAGACCAACATTAATGCCCAAGGAAGAGCCTACATCTGAGAGAATAGAATGCCCCAACAGACCCAAAAACCTCGTTACGGGTATGTTTCTCCTAAATCAGCATTTAGTCAGGGTATTATTTGATTCCAGAGCTGATAGAAGTTTTTTATATTATTTACCGGCTTATCGCTTGCCTCTATCTAACATATTCCGTCTATTACAAATAGATACCTTTTATAATATAGAAAATTGG
Source organism: Tanacetum coccineum (assembly GCA_026074375.1). Classification (NCBI taxonomy): domain Eukaryota; kingdom Viridiplantae; phylum Streptophyta; class Magnoliopsida; order Asterales; family Asteraceae; genus Tanacetum; species Tanacetum coccineum. Next base: position 4,486 of record BQNB010142197.1, on the reverse strand, counting down.
CTGACGAAACATAGTAAGTACACAACACTATTATTAAAGGACTGCACTCTAACTTGCTAATCAACCTTTTGACATCGATCTCATGCCAGTTACACTCGTTATTTTCGACGCAAGTCAACAAATGACTCGGGTTATTCCAAATATCATGCCAAAATTCTCTGTGATGAGAAAGTTGTTCACATTCCTATCGACGGTGAAACTCTAATCATTCGAGGTGATCGAAGTAAAACTCGACTAAATCTCATATCTAGTATAAAAAACCGAAAAGTATAAACAATAATCCCCGAAGGTTGTCAAGTTTTTTATGAACCCCGTTATTGGAAGAAGAAATCAGACAAGAAGAGACCGAAGAACAAATTATTACTCCCAGTAGGTCCAAACAAAGAAAATCCCACCCAAGATGTTTTTTCCTTGAAATCTTACCTGGTAAACCCTCCTGATTCGCACAATAGAAATTCCCAAATCGACTTCAATCCCCAGAGGCAACACCTATATAGCTCGAAACACCTTATAGATTAATGAGCTCCTTCAGAAATACAGGAGTAATCTAACAAACTTCAAGAACTAACAGACCATGGTTCATTCGACCAAAGTACATTCGCCTTGGGGAGCTCCCTATCTTATTTGTTTAAAAAGAAAGACAGATCATTACAGAATGTTATCCGATTAACGAGAGTTGAATAACTTACTATAAAGAATCGTTTACGCACCCATTGCCCATGGATCGATGACGTTAATCGACCAACTTCAAGGTTCAATAGCGTTTACACTATCAAAAAATCGACTTAAGATCAGGTTATCATCAACTGAGAGTAAGGGATGAAGATATTCCCAAGACTTCTTTCAGAATAAGATACGGACACTATGAATTTCAAAGTCATCATGCGCCATTTGTGTTAACAAATGCACCTATGTATTCATGGATCTCATGATCGTGTATGTAAACATATCTGGATCCATTTGTAATAGAGTTTATCGACGATAGTTCCATAAATATTCTCGAACGAAGAAGAACATTCAAATCATCTCTCAGTTGTTAAACTTAGAATTACTCTTAAAAGAGAATTGTAATGCCAAGTTCTCAAACTGGTGGATTTCCTCTGGATTCATATCGTGCAATTTCTTGGTCATCTCATCGATAGTCAAGGACTTCATGTTGACCCTGCCAAAATCGAAGCTGTTAAAATTGACATCTCCCACTACAGACCCACAGAAGTACGTCCAATTCATAGTGACGTCGCCGGTCTATACATCAAAGATATATCAAGGTTTTTCAAAAATGCAAAGCCTTTGGACTAAATTAACCCAAAAAACAAGAGTTAAATCTGGAGGCGAAGAACAAGAATCACTTCAACTCCTTAAATACAAAACTCTGAGAAAGCAAACCAATCTTACTTAGCATTACTTACCAGAAGGAAACGATATTTTGTCGTTTAACCAATGAAGCATCTCTTCAGGGTTAGGAACTGTACTAATGCAACGAGAAAAAGTCATTGCTTATGCATCTCGACAACTCAAACCTCATGAAGAAAACTATACTACTCACGATCTCGAATTAGGAGCAGTAATATTCACTCTTAAAATCTGGAGACACTATCTATACGGTACAAAGTGTACAGTTTTTCATGATCACAAGAGCCATTAACATATTTCTTCGTCAAAAAAGAAGAAAATGAAGGTGGCAACGCCGGATGGTTAAGAACTACTCGCATATTAAAAGATTGTGAAATTTGTTATCATCCCAGGAAGCTAATGTTGTGGCCGTTGGCCTAAGTCGAAAGTAAGAATCAAACCTCTCCGAGTCAAAGCATAAATCTTAACCGTATCATAACAAAATTACCATCTCAAATCCTCGAAGCCCAAAATGAAGCCCTCAAAGAAGAAAATGTCAAAAATGAGAACCTACGAGGGAATGACAAATCTCACTCTCTTCGAAATCTTCGTCCTGATCATAGAACCCTTGATTTATCAAAAACCTAAGCTGGTTACCACTTTTGGCTGTTTGAGAGACTAAAACATGCAAATGATCTCATAAATCCAAATACTCGTATTCTCAACCCGTTTCTCAAGATGTATCATGATATATCAATAAACTCTATTGGTGCCTAACAATGAAGGACAATCCATCGCAGAATAATGTTTTCAGCAATGTTTGACATGCTCTAAGTAAAACAGAATGTCAAAAGCCAATTGGCTTATTTGTATAACCTCCGTAAATTCCCTATGTGGAAATGGGAAAGGATAACAAATGGATTTCGTCAACAAAGCAACCCAAAAACCTCAACTAGACATGATTGCCATCTGGGTCCATTGTGTTCGACATTCACCAAATCAGCGCATTTCTGAAGGAATACTCGTAATCTAAGATCAACCCAAGAACAATAAGTGAGATGTGGGTTGATTGTTAGAGAAAACATGATGGAATATGATGATGTATTAAGAAATGAATGGAAAACAATGGAACAACAACCCCTCTCAAGACTAGGAGAGGGTGTTATTTATAATACATTAGGCCGGGCCATGGGCTGTGAGAGTTGGCCACCCATGGGGCCAAAAATTCTTGTACAACTAGTATTACTAACCCTATAGGAACAATAAAAATGAAAACTTTAAGGTTTTTAGGCCAAAAATTTTTTATCACTAATTTGATCTTTGTAAAGGTTTTGAACACAACTCAAACACAAAAATCTAAACACACCACTCCATGGCTCTTGATACCAATTGAAGAATACAAGTAATCTAATGAATCAACCAAGAACAATAAGTGAGATGTGGGTTGGATTGTTAGAGAGAAACTTGGATGGAATGGATGAATGTATTATGGAATGTGTGAAAACAAATGGAACAACCAACCCTCTCCAAGACTAGGAGAGGGTGTATATATACTACATTGGCCGGCCATGGGCTGGAGTTGGACCACCCATGGGCCTTGGGCCGGACTAGATTACTAATCTAATCCTTATACTAACTACGAGCTAAGACTTGTTACAACTTTGGAAGTGACCGACACTTTTCGTGTTTCCAACAATCTCCCCCTAAGGGAGGTCACTCCAATTTACAAACTTTAAACCTAGCATACTATGCTTTATCCTTAGTCTTTAGCTCGTACTCTTGACTTTCTCTTGTGAATATGTTGTAGTGATCATTGACTTCTTGGATTGAGCTTGTTCCTTGAACTTGTATTTGACATAGTGATCTTGAGCATCTTGAGATCATCAACCAAGCACAATCTCTACGCCATCTTGTAACTTTGCCACCTTGTGGACTTGCGACTTCTGGACCGACATGCTCATACCATTCTTGAAAAGCTTTAATGTTGCATCTTTCTTGAAATTCTTTAACTTTAACACTTTGACACTTCTAGAAAGATGTGTGGTATCAGAGTAGCGGAAGTCTTGAAACATGTACTTGAGCTTTCATGATGACTTTATGTTTGTCGGTCGGGTATGAGCATGTGGTTATGGATCTTGTGAGCCAGCTGGAATCAGGAACCTCCACCACCATTTTACATAGCCTGCATAAAACAGTTAGCAATAAAGCAGGGGGACGAATATGGCTTTGTCATTCGTCCAGGTTTGGTTGGAGAAACCATCGGATCCGTGAGGATCGACCTGTGATCAGATAGATTCAATTTAAGAAGAATCTTCTTGACAGGATTTCCAGCTGAAGTATTGAATCTTTCTAACACATAAGTATTAGATTCATCGTACTCAGCATGTTCTCATTATCGGAACGTCTCAAAGCAGACAGCACGATAAGAGTGAACCAGTGAGTTACTATCTCACCGATTGATATAGAAAATTGATTTGAAAATCAATCGGTGTATCACTTACAAAATTGTTTTTGTGACACACCGAGAGTGTTTATCATTTCAAAAATTCACTAACAACCGTTGATCCATTTCCTGGAACAAGTTTGATTCTTATAGAATCGCACCATCGTTTCTTTCCAGTTGTCACAAGTTTGATTCATAAAGAATCGCACAAGTTACCTACCATGAGCTTGTTTGATGTTGACTCAAGCAGGATTTCCATCTTCATTGTGAATGAATTCACTCTGATGTTCTGGCAAAATCACAAGGATAATGTGAAGGACTCTTAAGATGTATCTTGTAATTCACATTGTGTGACTCAGCAAGGATAATTTGACAAGTATCCTAATGAGACTTATGGATGATCTCTTTTGGCTCTAGACTCAATAGTGCACTTTGATTTTAGTGATCGGAGGCTGGAGCTGAGTGCCACCTTTTCAATATCAACTAACTCGGAGTGAGACAGTGTGAGTTTTGAAACAAAGTCTTTCTGACTTTGAGTAGCTGGGAGGGGTTTGTGCTTAGCGTCACTGGGTCCATGACTATCTTCAATGTCAAACAACACCTGAGTGTTTCTGACAGCATATGTATTGACCCGGTTTCTGCCTAAGTGTATGGAGGGCTTCTTTATTTTCACCCTTTATCCTTACATTTCTTTTTCATTCTTCAACCCCT
>BQNB010142196.1:0-17166 GCA_026074375.1 Tanacetum coccineum | reverse complement strand
TTCTTGGCTATGGAAATTTGGTTGAAGGAAATATCACGATCAAAAGGGTTTATTACGTCGAAGGCCTCAATCACAATCTCTTCTCGGTTAGTCAATTTTGTGAAGCAGATTTGGAGGTCCCTTTATGGAAATCTACTTGTTTTGTTAGAGATCTTCAGGGAAACGATTTACTAACTGGTAATCGTGGATCTAATCTCTATATAATTTCTCTCCAAGAAACGACTTCATCAACTCCAATCTGTTTCATGGCTAAAGCCTCACCAACTCAAGCATGGTTATGGCATCGAAGACTTCCTCATCTTAACTTCGACTACATTAACTTGCTTTCAAAGAAGGATATCGTGATTGGTTTACCAAAACTGAAATATGTCAAGGATCAACTATGTTCGTCTTGTGAAGTGAGTAAAGAAAAAAGAAGTTCTTTCAAGACAAAGGTTGTTTCAAGTTCAAAAGGACGGCTAAATTTACTTCATATGGACTTATGTGGTCCAATGCGGGTTGCTAGCATAAATAGAAAGAAATATATTCTGGTAATTGTAGACGGCTACTCCAGATATACTTGGACTCTATTTCTAAGATCCAAGGATAAAACACTGGAAGTTCTAAAAGATTTCCTAACAATGATTTAACAAAATCTTCAAGCCCAATAATTACTGTTCGAACTGACAGAGGCGCAGAGTTCTTAAACAAGACACTCAATGCATTCTTCAAAGAAGAAGGAATTGAGCATCAAACTTATACTCGTCGAACACCTGAACAGAACGGCGTTGTCGAAAGAAGAAACCGTACTCTAGTTGAGGCTGCTCGAATGATGCTTTCATCTTCTAAACTTCCTTTGTTATTTTGGCCTGAAGCAATTGCAACTGCATGCTATACTCAAAACAGATCTATCATCATCCCGACACATGAGAAAATGACATATCACATCATCAATGATAGGAAACCTTTAATTAGACACCTTCACATCTTTGGTTGCACCTGTTACTTAACCAGAGATGGTGAAAATTTAGATAAGATGAAAGAAAAATGGGATCCATGCATTCTGGTGGGATACTCAACTCAGTCTAAGGGATATTGGGTTTACAACAAGAGAACCCAATTGATAGTTGAATCCATATATCTTAGATTTAATGAAATCAAAGAGATGTCTGTTGATAATAACACTTCAGGCCTCGTTCCCCAACGACAAAAGGCGTCAGATTATGACAACTCTGGCCCCGCACCAAAACTACAAAATGTTTCTCCATCATATACAACAGCTCCATCATAACAAGAGTTGAATCATCTATTCGGTCCTTTGTACGATGAATTTTTCAATGCAGGTACTTCAAGTGTCAACAATTCTTCTTCTCCCACTAATAATTCTAAACAACAAGACACACCACCTACAACGAATATTCAATCTTCAACAGAACCAACAACTCCAACAAATGTTAATGCTAAGGAAAACAACGATAATCAAGCAGAAGATGCACAATTCTAACAAGATGAATTTATCAATCATTTTTGTACACCGATACGAGAAATTGTTGAGTCTTCCTTACGCAATATTGATAATTCAAATATGCATATCTTTTATCAACCAGATGGATAAAAGATCACCCGCTAGAACAAGTTCGTGGAAATTCATCCAAGCCAGTGCAAACAAGACGACAACTTGCAACAGATCCTGAATTGTGTATGTTCGCGCTCACTGTGAGTATTACTGAACTGAAAAACATTAAGGAAGCAATAGCTGATTCTGCATGGATAGAGGCAATAGCTGATTCTGCATGGATAGAGGCAATGCAGGAAGAGCTTCATCAGTTTGACAGACTACAAGTCTAGGAACTCATTGACAAACCCTTTGGCAAGACTGTAATCAAGCTAAAGTGGTTATGGAAGAACAAAAAGGATAAAGATCAAACTGTCATTCACAACAAGGCACGACTTGCAACTAAGGGATATGCTTAGGAAAAGGGTATTGATTTCAAGGAATCATTTGCTGTAGTTGCTCGCTTGGAAGCTGTTCGGATTTTCATCGCCTATGCTGCACACAAGTCTTTTCCTATTTATCAGATGGACGTGAAAATGACATTTCTTAGTGGTCCACTAAAAAAGGAGGTTTATGTTGTACAACCAGATGGGTTCGTTGATCTTGATCATCCATAAAAAGGTTATCGTATAAAGAAAGCTCTATATGGATTGAAACAAGCTCCGAGAGCCTGGTATGATGAACTTTCAAATTTCTTGTTGTCCAAAGGCTTTACTAAAGGTACATTTGACCCTACTTTATTTATGATAAGATACGGGAAGGACATTTTACTTGTGCAAATTTACAATTTGAAAAATTAATGCACAGTAGATTGAGATGTCCTTAATAGGGGAAATGAAATTCTTTTTAGGACTTTAGAGCCACCAATCCCCAAGAGGTATCTTTATCAATCAGGCCAAGTACACTTTAGAAATACTTAAAAAACATGGTATGGAAAAATATGATACTGTTGGTACACCAATGGCTACCAAACCTAAACTAGATGCGGACTTAAGTGGAAAACTCCTAGACCAAACTGACTACCGTACTAATCAAGCACGACCGACTGAAAAACACCTCAAATAGGTTAAAAGGATCTTTTGATACTTAAAAGGTTCCATTAACATGGGACTCTGGTCTCTGAAGGATTATGGCTTTGAACTAATAGCTTTTTCAGATGCCGACCATGCCGGATGTCTTGATATGCGCAAAAGCACTTCTAGAGGAATACAGTTCTGAGGTGATAAATTAGTCAGCTGGATGTCAAAGAAGCAAGATTACACTGCAATGTCATCAGCAGAGGCAGAGTACATGGTGTTATCTGTAAGCTGTGATCAAGTAATGTGGATGAGGACACAACTTAAGGATTATTGTTTCAACTACAACAAAATACCATTGTATTGCGATTCTTAGTCAGCCATAGCAATCTCATGCAACCCCGTGCAGCACTCACGTACCAAGCACATCCATACTCCATATCATTTCATCAAGGAACATGTTGAAAATGGTATAATTGAATTGTATTTTGTCAGAACTGAATACCAATTAGATGATATGTTTACTAAAGCCTTACCTGAAGATAGGTTTCAGTATCTTGTCAGACAAATTGGTATGAGATATTTGACTCCAACAGAACTGGAGGTTTTGACAAATGAATATTCTTGATATATTCTTCAATCATCGACTTGTAAATATTTTTAAGAAAAGCAAAATACAAAAATATAAAACCTATAAAAACAAATACAAAAATATAAAATTTTAAAAAGAAAATATAAAATCAGAAAAACTGAAAATTTCCATAAAGAATCTTCTCGACATGTCTTTTGGAATAGATAACATTTACGTACCTAGAAATGTTGATTAACATCGACACGTGTGTCTAAATGAAGTTTGAACGAGAGTTCAAATGCTTTCAAAATATGTCATTTCTATTTTTCTTTATGACTTGTAATTGCTCTTAGATTTCAACTCGAACCCGAACGACAAAGAAGAGTGTACGTTTCAGTGCACTTATCCTTAGCGTTAAAAGAGAAGTATTCTAACATGATGTTTTTCAAAAAATTGAACACAATTTTTTAAGAATTTCTCAATGACAATTCAAAAAAATTATGTGTTCAACACTTCATTCCTCATAAAGTTTTACAAGATAATTCTTTTACATTTGGTGTTATTTTCAAAATGAGTCAATGTTTGAGGGAGAGTTTTTCAAAAAACAATTTTTAATGATTTTGGATACATCATAACATGATATTTTATGTATTCAAAACTTTATTAAAAATCTCTTAATAACAAATATGTAATAATGATGACTACTCAATAGATTGTATGTTATAAGATGATTAAGTGTTTGAGCACATTTTTTCAAGAATTCTTCAATCACAACTCATAATATTTCAAAATTGTGTGCTCAACAATGCTAACCCTCAATTTTATATTTATTTTTACAACTTGGTATTATTTTTTGGTGTCAAACATATGTAAAATTGAGAGGGGATAAAACTAAAAACTGTTTTGGCATGCTACATTTAATAGTTTTCTCCAAAAAAAATTCATGAAAATTTTTAATCACATGGTATTTCAATAACTAAGTGAATTAATATTTAAAATAAAGAGATAAATGTAATTAAAATGTGATCTTCAAAATAATAAGTGATCTATTCGACTCAAAGCACTTTGAAGTCATAAGGCTTTATACTCTTCGGAAAAGGTTTTATGGTTATGATATTATACCCAACAACATCTTAATTCATGATGATTCTGAATTCATAAGGTGGTTAGGTTAGGTACTAGCTCTATGATCCAACCAGAATCAGAGGGATCTACCCAAGGACACTCCATAGTTAGAAATAGCAGTCCTAATATATGATTAGAGATGAATGAGAATAAGGGAATAATGCTGACTAAGATTGAGCTAACATTGGAACAATCACAACAAGGTGTTAATAATAACGTCTTGGTATGCATTAAAGGGGTAGAAGAATTAAAAAGAAATGTATGGATAAAGGGTGAAAAGAAAGCAGCCCTCCACATACTTTAGGCAGAAACCTGGTCAATACATAATCTATCGGTTTTCACAAAGATGAATTCTGATATTGAAGAATGACATCATGGACCTAGTATTGCAATGCACAACCCTTCCTAGCCATTTAAGTTTCTCTTAACAGATACTTGTCTTATTTGTAACGGAGATACACACGACTTCTATTAAATTTCTCACTCCGAGTTAGTTTAATATTGAATAGGTGGCAGTCTGCTCCAGCCTCTGAGTAGTAAAAGCAAAACGCACTAATCTAGTCTAAAGCCAGGAGATCAATAAACTAAATCTCATTAGGACACATTCCATTACAAACACTTGTTGAACACCAATAAGTTCACAAGCTGTTAACAAGAGTCCTACGCATTGTCCTTGTGATTTTTCCAAAACATTCAGAGTGATACTCTTTAGTATTCATAGTGATGAATGGAAATCCTTCCAGAGTCAACATCAAACAGCTCTGCGGTAGGTGACTTGCGAGATTCTATATGAATTAAGCTTGTGTCAACTGGATATCTATTTGGTCCAGTAAATGAATTGATGACTCAATCAGAACGATAGTAACTATCTAATTCACTCATATCGTGTTGTCTCCTTTGAGACGTTCCGGTATTGAGAACAAGCAAGTACGGTGAATCTAATGCATTTGCGTTAGAGGAACTAACACTTTAAGCTGGAAACCCTGTCAAGGAGGTTCTTATAAATTAAACCTACCTTATCATAGGTACAGTATTTATACTGTTAAACGGTCCTTACGAAACCAGTGGTTAATGCAATCAAATCTCGATGAATTACAAAGCCATATTCGTCTTGTTTATCACTAACATTTAAATACAGGTATAAATGACGGTGTTGCAGCCTCATTCCAACAGAGTCAGATTCATTACCACATGCTCATGCTCAAGCTACAAAGACATACTATAAGCATCAAGATTCAAGAATCAAGAAAGCTCAAGAATTAAAGACAAAGACTTCCGTAAACTCTAATATACAAGATCTTCCTTTAAGATATTAAGTCTATTAAGGGAGATTGTTAGCAAGCTTTTAAGATGATGCAAAGTATGAGCATGTTTGTCAATTCACAAGATCGCAAGGTTGCAAAGACGATCAAGACAAACAAGGAAAAGATTTAAAGATCTCGAAATCAAAGACGAAGTCGAAAGACAATGACAAAGGCTTAAGATCAAAGATCACACAGCATGAAGGAACAAGCCTACAACATAATAAAGACCAAAGATTCAAGAACTCAACAACAAAGCAATCTCAACAAGTTCAAGGAAGCAAGATTCAAGATCTCGCCTTAAGAATTCGAAGACCACACATTAAGTAAGATTGTTAGCCTCAAAATATTAAGTCGAACACGGAAGCTCGACTACTAATCATGGAAGCTCGGTCTTTATTTAGTAAATGTTGTAATAGGATAGAATGAGAATCGGGCTCGTTAATTAATCTAATATTGTACGCGTTTCAGACTAAGGTCCAAAGTAATCCCGAGCCTGACCCAAGATAAAATACTAAATGGTCCAAAGAAAGCCTCTTTAGGCCGGTCAAATACTTGGTATAAATACCCCTTTCCAAGTGAGGAGAGGGTGTTGGTTCTCATTTGTTTTTTACACACTTGTATGAATTAACCATTATTTTTTTCTCTCTCTAGTTTCTCTCTCTAACTTCTCTCTACTCTTCTTCCTTTTCTCTTATCTTATTTCTTGGTTCATCATGGTGAAGTGAGAGTGATTTCGGGTTCCCACAATTTCTGAACAACTTGTTGTTCCACCTACACCAATTAAAATAGAGGTTCCCAATGAACTTCCAAAGGTTAGTTTATCAAATAAAGGTTTTCAAAAACTAAAAAATCATCTTGCCAAATTTGACAAGGTGGTGAAAGAAAGAACCGCAGCTTTATCAATAATTGAGGGTACACGGGGTTTTAAACACACAAAAGAGGTTTTCATAACCCAAGTAATTCCATTTTTAAATTCTTTAAGGGAATCATTTAAGGAATTTAACAATGGTCTTCTCATTGAACTAAATGAAGTAAAAACAGTTTTTAACCAAATAGAAGCTGCTGTTGTATAGTGTTCTGTAGACAAAAAATGTTTTGAAATTCAAAAGTAAGAACTTTTTCTTGAAAACAATCGACTCTTGGAACTAATCATATCTCAAGATCTTATGGATACTACTGTAAATTCTTTAGAAGTCGTTGATGATTATGAAAAAATGACAAAGAGCTATTGTGAGGAGTATAATAGGAATCTAACGCTTGAGGCCGAGCTTTTCAAAATGCATAAATTTTAAAAACATGTTCAAGACTTCAACACCATTGTATTTCACTTGAATTGAAACTACAACAGAACAAATAAATTTTTCAAAATAACAGATCTTGTAACAATCTGAATTCTCCCGCATTGAATGAATTTTTTTGTCATAAACAATCTGAAAGCTCAGTTACAAGTTAAGGAATCCTCGATAAGCAAGTTGAGAGCACACATTGAACATTAAAAGGAAAAATATGTATGATAATAATGAACCTGAAAATAATGCAAGTGTGATAGCTCCAAGAATGTTCAGGTTAGACTTAAAACCTCTTTCTCATAGACTTAAAAACAATAGGGAAGCACATGAGGATTATCTTCAAAAAACTAAGGAACATACTGACACACTACGTGATCTTGTAGAACAAGCTAGAAAATTGAATCCTAGTGATCCTTACTTAGAGTATGCTTATAAGTTTACAATACGCATTCAGGAATTGTTAGTCTATGTTTTCGAGACATGATCCAGTCCCAAGTCGAACGAAAGAAATTGGTTGCAGTCACACCAATAAACAAAACAAGAAAGGTTAGGTCTCAAGAACCTAAGGAATCATTAAGTACAACACAAAAACAGGGAGCATTACAGACCAACCAGACCACTAACAAACCTTTGTTGTCTTCTATAGGAGTAATTCCTTCCACTAGCGCTAGCGGATCATAATCTAAGAACAATACAAGGAAAAACAGGATCACGCCAGCTGCAAGTAGCAACAAGAAGAATAAGACCGTATAAGTTCACCTTAGGAAAGTTATGTCTAGTTCAAATAAAAGGAATCATGTGTCTATGTGTAATGAAAATGTTAAACATGCTGTAAAAGATGCAAGTTATAAGTTTGTATTTTCTACATGCAATGGTTGTTTATTTTCTGCTAATAATGATAAATGTGTTGTTGCTTATATAAATGATATGAATGAGCGTGTTAATTCTAAGTCTAGTAAGAGCAAAAATATGGAATGGAAACCTACTGACAAAGTATTTACTAGTGTTGAACATAGGTGGTTACCTATAGGAAGGACTTTCACTATGACTAAAACAAAGTTCCTTATGAATAGAATCAATTCAAATCCCATAGTTCCTCCTCAAAAAACACATAAAACACCTGTAATCACTTCAACTCCAAATGTTAAGGTATCCTGTAGGAGAACCAAAGTAGCAAAATCTGTAAGTTTCAATGATGAACCTAACATCTTAGGATCTAGGTCTTCTAACATCTTGGAACCCAACAGAAATTGGGGATCCACTATTTCAAATTCTCTATCTTTTTCTCGTGTCCAATGCAGGTCGTACAAATCATCATTTGGTACTTGGACTCGGGATGCTCTAAGCACATGACCGAGCAACGCACTCAGCTCATCAACTTTGTAGAAAACTTTCTTGGTGCCGTCAGATTTAGTAATGATCATATTGCAAAGATTATGGGGTATGGTGACTATCAGATCAGAAATGTCACAATTTCTCAGGTTTATTATGTGGAAGGAGTTCGGCATAAATTATTCTCAGTAGGTTAATTTTGTGACTCTGATCTTGAAGTAGCATTCCGAAAACACACATGCTTTGTTATAAATTTAGAAGGTGCTGATCTACTCACAGGATCCAAAGACACTAATTTTTACATTCTCTCTTTAGATGATATGATGCGGTCCTCTCCTATGTGTCTCTTGTCTAAAGCTTCAAAAACCAAATCCTGGTTATAGCATCAAATGTTATCCTATTTAAACTTCGCAGCAATTAATAAAATTACCAAACAAGGATTGGTAAGAGGCCTACCCAAACTAAAGTATGAAAAAGACCATTTGTGTTCTGCATGCTCACTAGGGAAAAGCAAAAAGGACACTCATAAACCCAAGTCTGAAGACTCCATTCAAGAGAAGCTATATCTACTACATATGATCTTTGTGGACCAATGAGAATTGAAAGTATCAATGGGAAGAAGTACATTTTGGTTATTGTTGATGATTACTCATCAAAGGACGAAACTCCTGAGTTTGTAATCAAATTTCTAAAAATGATACAAGTTTGCCTAAATGCCACTGTTAGAAACATCCGCACAGATAATGGAACAGAGTTTGTCAACCAAACGCTAAAGACCTACTATGAAGATACCGGGCTCTCGCACCAAACATCAGTTGCACGTACTTCACAATAGAACAGAGTTGTCAAAAGACGAAACCATTGTTTAGTGGAAGCTGCACGAACAATGCTAATATTTTTAGAGGTCCATTATATTTGTGGACAAAAGTAGTTGCAACAGCTTGGTATACCCAAAACCGGTCATTGATTCATAAATGTCACAACAAAACTCCATATGAACTTCTACATGACAAAAAACCCGACCATAAATATCTTCATGTTTTTGGTGTTTATGTTACCCAACCAAAGACAGTAAAGATCTGGGAAAGCTGAAACCCAAAGCAGATATTGGCATTTTCAAGGATACGCTCCAGCAAAGAAGGCTTACTGAATCCACAATAGACGAACCTGTCAAAATATGGAAACTATCCATGTTGACTTTGATGAGCTGACAGCAATGGCTTCTGAACAAAGCAGTTCAGGACCCGCTCTTCATGAAATGACTACTGAAATAATCAGTTTAGGACTCATTCAAAATCCTCCTTCTCAAACACCTTATGTTCCACCAACTAAGAATGATTGGGATTTGTTGTTCCAACCAATATTTAATGAGTACTTTAATCCTCCACCAAGTGTTGTCTCTCCAGTTCCTACAGCTGCTGCTCCAAGATCTGTTGATCTAACCGGTTCACCTTCATCAACTTTAATTGATCAAGATGCACCATCAACTAGTATTTCATCAACAATACAAGAAATACAGTCTCTAGTTATTTCTGAATGTTTTGAAGAACTGGTACAACAAGCACCATTTAATGATGACCCATTTCTTGATATTCTCACTTCAAAACCATGTTCTCAAGAATCATCATTAATTGTGCAACAAAATAGCCCACCTTTTGATCATATAAGCAAATGGACAAAGAATCATCCTTTGGAAATGTGATCGGCAATCCCTTTCGACCTGTCTTAACAAGAAAACAGCTAGAAACCAATGCTAAACCCAAGAACTTCAAAGAAGCATTGCTTGAATCTTGCTGGATCGATGCGATGCAAGAAAAAATTCATGAGTTCGAATGACTGGATGTTTGAGAGCTCGTACCTTATCCAGATTTAGTCATGATAATTAAACTAAAGTGGATCTTCAAAGTTAAGCAAGACGAATTTGGAGGGGTATTGAAAAACAAAGCAAGGATCGTAGCTAAGGGATACTATCAAAAAGAAGGAATAGATTTTGAAGAATCTTTTGCACTTGCGGCTCGTATAGAAGCAATCTGAATCTTCGTTGCAAACGCTGCTTACAAAAACATAACTATCTATCAGATGAATGTCAAAACAACATTCTTAAATAGAGAGCTATGTGAAGAAGTCTATGTTAGTCAACCGGAGGGCTTCATAGATCAAGACAATCCTGACCACGCCTACAGGCTGAAGAAAGCTCTATATGGGTTGAAACAGGCTCCACGAGAGTGGTGTGATATGTTGTTAAGCTTTCTACTATTTCAAAAGTTCTCCAAAGGTGCTATCGACCCTAGATTATTCACAAGGAAAGAAGGCAAAGACATACTCATGGTATAAATTTATGTCGATGATATAATCTTTGCATCTACTATTCCTAGATTATGTGATAAATTTGCTGATATAATGTGTTCTAAGTTTAAGATGTCAATGATGGGCAAAATGTCATTTTTTCTTATACTTCAAATTTCTTAAAGTCCTAGAGGCATCTTTATAAACCAGACTAAATATGCTTTAGAAACTCTTAAGAAATATGGCATGGATTTATGTGACCCATTTGATACACCTATGGTGGATCGAACCAAATTAGATGAAGATCTACATAGGAAACTATTTGATGCCACTCACTATCGTGGCATGATTGGCTCTCTTATGTATTGTACGTCCAATCGACTTGATCTAGTCTTTTCTATATGCATGTGTGCATGGTATCAAGCACGGCCTACCAAAAAGCACTTACATGCTATTAAACGGATCTTTTGATACCTAAGAGAAACTGTAAATATGGGACTTTAGTACTTGAAAGATACCAGTATTGCACTAACCGCTTATGCAGACGTTAATCATGCTGGGTGCTAAGATACTCGTAGAAGTACATCTAGAAGTGCTTAATTCTTAGAAGACAGACTTGTAACCTGGTCATCAAAGAAGCAGAAAAGCATAACTATCTTTAGTACAGAGGCAGAATACATTGCCTTATCTGTATGTTGTGCTTAAATCCTTTGGATGCAATCACAACTAACAGATTATGGATTTGAATTCAACAATATTCCTCTATATTGTGATAACAAGAGTGCCATTTCTCTCTGTTGTAACAACGTCCATCATTCAAGATTGAAGCATATTGATGATCGATATCACTTTATCAAAGAATAATTCGAAAATGGTGTGGTTGAGCTTTACTTCGTCCGGACCGAGTATCAGCTGGCAGATATCTTCACCAAAGCATTGCCAAAGGAAAGATTCAAATTCCTAATCAACAAGCTTCGGATGAGAAGTATGTCTCTAGAAACACTTAAGCTTCTGGCAGAAGAGAATGAAGAGTGATGGTGGCACATCTTCGTGTATCCTATGTAAATATATAAAATCATAAAAATATTAAAAAATATTTTCATTTCTTAGAATAGTTTTTATGAAAAAGAAAATAAAAAAATATAAAACCGGAAAAAGAAAATAGAAAAATATAAAATCAGAAAATACCAAAATATATTTTCATGACATTTCTTCTAGATTCGATAATATTCACGACCTTAAAAATATCATTTAATAATGACACAGTGCTGTGACCAGAACTTGTAAATACTTTTAAAACATGTCATTGGCTTGCAGTTATTTCAGTCTGCAAACCGGTTTTAATCTTAAAGGCAAGTATATCGTCAAAAATATAGCTTGACCTCTTAACAGGAATTAAGTTTCTCGGGCATGATCTACTTTATGATCATGCAATGGTTTGTGTATACTTTGCTACACAACACAGGCTCTCTTAAAATGAGTGTACGTGTCAGTGCATTTATTTTTGAAAATAAGAGATATCTTATTTTTATTGGTGTTGAAGTTTCAAAACAAATCAATCATCTTAGTGTTTCATCAGAAAAAGTTTTTCAAAGACAATTTAACCACTCAAACAATGACTACAACTTTTTCAATAGAAAACGGGTCATTATTTGAGGGGGAGAAAGTGTCGTCAAATAATCTTCTTTAAAATCTTTAAAAAGAAAATCAAGGAATAATCGACAAAGGTTTTTGATCAATAACAGATTAAGATTTAAATGGGAGTTAATTAATTTTAACTCATTCAGGCTTAATATGTTATTTGTTTAGACCTTTAGGGGCTTGATTGCAAAATATGAGGCTTTGACTATTTCCTTGCAACTAGAGGGACTTATATCAATGGACCTAAAGTATTTAAGCTTTGTTAAAAGTTTAAAAGGAAGTGCAAGAAATAATAAACCACAAGGGTTAAAACTGTCAAATGGCATAGTTAAATCTGTAAAACACCCCTTGGATGAAATATACACACAACACAAACACTCTAACAAAATTTAAATTTTCCTCTCCCTTGCATGTTTCGTCCCGACCTCCCAAATCAAGAACAAGTTCAAATCGAGTTTTCTAGGCAAAGGTAATCATAATATTATGTTTAAAACCTTCCCAACATCATTCGTTACAAAGGAATTCGTGTAATTAACTCTTTAATAGATCGAAAACCCTAAAATTCACATTAGGGTTCATAAAATTTGAAAGGTTGTTAGACGCTAATTAACGATGGGGTTTTGATGCCTATGGGATATAGAATACTCGTGTGAAACAGTTTTTGATGGGGAGATAACATGCGTGTGTTCTTGGTGATTTTTGTGATAATCGCGAATTAACGAGGTTAGTTTAACCTTTAGGTTTAGCTTGTCTAGATTTATGTGTTTTGAATTCCGTGTGTAAGTTAATTTGGTGGTTTATGTGGTTCGATATATGTGTTATTATATGAGTTTTTTATAGTAGAAATGAATGACTTAGTCATTTCATTTCGTATGTGATGGTGATAATGAAAGTATAGTGATTTTCATTATTTTATTGTCGGTAAAATTTATGAAGTATGAATCGTTAATCTCGAGTGAGATTATTTAGTATATTGAGGTCTCATAATTTATTTATGTTGTAATAAATAAAAATAGTTGGGAAAAAATTAATAGTAGTATAAGTGTTTTTATTTTAAGTTATGTATTTATTTAGGTGTTAAAAGTAATTAAGTAGTGAACAGTTTGGTATAAATACAAAAAATAGTATATAAATAATATATAGGGGGGGAACGAAATTTTTATAAAAAAATTAAAAAAATTAATTATTAAGGGGTGTTTGTTTTGGGTCGGCAAGGAGAACAAAAAAAAGGGAGAAAGCCCATCAGTTTTAGGAAAGTATTTTTATAAAAGCAAACCAGTATTCTTTTTTTTTCTTTTGCCTATTTTGACTAAAACCAAACCCTAGCCTGCATTGTAGTTTTTTTAAGCTTCCAAAGAATCAAGGTTTGATCTCTTTGTTAATCTTAAATCAATTTAGTTTTTTTATATTCTTAATCACACATATGTTTTAATCTTTGTTTTAATTATGTAACAATTAAATTGATGGATTAGGGTTTTATAAACTACTTTATTTATGATGTTATGATTATCTAGTATTGATTTGGGTAAAGTAATTAGCATATGGATGGGTTTAATTAGGTTTAATTATTGTAAATTCAGAATTAAAAACTGGGCAGAATTTTAGGTCATCTTGCGAGGGTCATAACTTGGTCATACGAATACCTTTTATCGATTTATTTGAGCCTAAAATTATCTACAAAGAGTCTACTTTTCAACTTAGGTGGTTTCGTGAATTAAAAGTGAGTGGAAATCAGCCAAAATAATTTTACAAGATTCGTTGTCGAATCTGAGTTTTGAGGATGGATTTTGGATTATGTTTGTAATGTCAAAAACCATATCAAAACATTTTTGTAATTGATAAAAATGCTACAGAACTAAGTTAATGATGTCTAGGAATTTCTAGAATTTTTGTAGATTTTTCCCAAGTGTCTAAATGAGTCTGATCAAGTCAAACTTTTTGGTAGTCGAATCAGGTCATTTTTTGGATACCTTGTGATGTTAAATTTTTTTAAAATAGTTAAACTTATTATTTTATTTTTAAAAAATTACAGTAGTTACACAACACATTGAAGAGGTTGGGAATGCAATATGAAAGTCCAATTAGGTCATTTAGTATTTTATTAGTGGCCGTGAAATGACAATAAAATTCTGTCATAATCTGAGAATTTAAATATAGTGATAAAAAGTGTTTAAGGTTTAAATAAGATATGGGTTGCATAGTGGGATGTCTATAAGTGTATGATAGACATTATTATCCTTTAGTTTGAAGGTTACATGATTTAGGGCCATAAAGCCTTGATCATAAGTGACCCGTTAAATTTGTTGTGTAGATTTTAGCCGGACTTTTGTGTACATTTGTGAAGTTTGAGGTGAGTATTCATAGCCTCTTTTTCTATGTTTTCTTGGGGTGAAAATGATACTTAATTGATTTTGAAATGTTTTAAGTGGTGCGAATAATTGTTTACTTGGTTTTGGATATTACTTGATATTATATGGCTTATGTGTATGCATTGTTGGATCGGAGGGGTACGCCTACCTATTTTGTATTGCGATTTGGATCAGAAGGGTACGCCTACCCATGCTGTGTGATAATTTAGATAAGAGCGGTACGCCTACCTCATGCTGTGTGCGAAATATGAGTGCATTCTGGGTGAGCTTGGTTGCTTGAGGTGCCAGTGCTAATCTAAGCACGAATGTGTAATCATTTGTGTGATGATTTAATTGCAAGCATTTATGTATAATATTCATGTATATCCTAATGGTTATGATTCACAGCAAGAGTAAGTATTTGTATTAAACCTATGAGTCTCACCAATATTATATTGACGTTTTAAAGTATCATTTTCAGGTGAGCTTAGTGAGGTTAAAGAAGGAAAAGTGTGTGGCTAGCGAGACCTTAGGATCTTGCATTTGGAGTTTATATTTCTATTGTCTTTATTTTATACTTTCGTATATTAAGTACTTTGGATTATGTTGGTATTTTATTTGGGATTATCATGTCTATGTATTGGTGTGTTGCGATTAACCTCAATACAAGACTCCTCTTGTGTTAGGTGTTGTCATAACACTTTGGTTTTAATTTGATTGCATTCTAGTTATTCTTTATTGTTGACATCAATGTGTTGTGATGATGTCTACCGTGTTACGCCTTGCGTTTCTGCCTTGGCGAGGTGTGACAGATTGGTATCAGAGCCATTGGTTATAGAGAAGTATATGGTTTGACCTAGACTATAACCTAAGAGTCTTTTATATAGATGCATAATAGGATCTATGTGTTTAGCTATCTAGCCATTTTGTTTTATTGCTTTTCTCTGAGTTTTATTTCGACCTACGCGCTACTCAATATCAAAAGATCCAAAAGAGGAGTTAATTGAGGAGGAGTCTCTCAAGGAACTAATGGAGGACGGGTAGCTAGAAGAGTCGGATGTGGAGGCCGACTTAGACCTCCTATCGGATGCTCATAGCAGGCCTAGACCCGCGGAGTCGGGTGACTCTTGCGAAAGCAAAGTCAAACCCAAGCGAGGCCCAACATAAGTTTATCCCGTCTTTTACCTCGACACATTGCTATTACCGATGATTTCTTTCGGATATTTCGTATTTTGGGGCACTATCAGGCTTTTGTTTTCTTTCTATCGGTTTTGATTTTATCTTTATATAAATAAATAATGCTTTGATGGAGCATTATTTTTTAGAGTCGAGTAAGATGTACAATGTGGTATATGTATATATATGTGCATTATCATTGAGATGTGTAGTCTTAGAAGTAAGTACACGTGTGAAAGGATGCGAATATAATTATAGGTGGCAATATAATTATAAAGGCATCACACACGTTGACTTATGACCACGATTGCATTGTTCGGTGTTTTTTTTAATGTGGTGGTGTAAGCTGTTGTGATATGTGCGTTCATGATAAGGATAGTTGTATAGTTATGGGATTATTCTCTTAACTAATGTGCGATATTATTGGGCTCAGTTGCGTAGTCAGCAAGTTCCTTTCTGCCTAACGATTACGAATATATTGGATACCTCTTATTACTACTATTATGATTATTGGGTTTGTTCGTTTACTCAATTATACGCTTAGGACGTCTAACTTCATTTTAGCATTCCTTGTTCGTACCATGTTTGTACTGATGTTCTATCATCCCTATTTAGTGTTTTGATATATATTGATTGTTCGGATCTGCTACTTTTGGCTATTGGTATGTTTCATTGGTTCTTTCCTGGCATTGATTACTCGTATGTATATTTGATTTTGTTTCGAGCGCTATTTGTTCATAACAAGTTAGTACGGATATTTACTCCCTTCTTTATACATCCTTTAGTTTTCGTAACATGTTTGCAACATGTTAGTACTGATGTTTCTCTATGTTGTCCTTTTGATCGTTATTACGAATAAGTCCTAATGTTCTTCATTTGGTTCGTAATGTCTTTGCACGAATTTCTCTGGTACGTGTTTGTTCGACTTTTATTCTAAATATATGGTTCCTTGTACACTCTTTCGCCATCAAACCATATATTTGCGTTAGAGTCCTTACAATCCCTTTTGGTATTACGATGCCCTTTGTTTGAGTTAGATATTTTATATTGATGTCAAACTATGAAAATCATTTTGAATTATATCTTGATGAGGCTTGTGGAAAACTATTTTCTTTAAATCATTTTATGAATACGTTGTGATACCGCTTTTATAGGAATGTGTCTTTATTTTTATGAAAACTATGTTTACAAAAATTCTTATGAAACGACGTGATACTGGTTGACTGTCTTGAAGTTACTGTTGTTACTGTTGGGGATTAAAAGCCTTCTTGAAGTTACTGTTGTTAAGGTATTAGTTACTGCTGCTAAGCATAAATTAGTGCTATGAGTAATCTTAATGAAAAATATGCTAAGTAGTTAGTACTGCTAGTGTAAGTTACTACTGCTAGTGTATATTACTACTGCTAGTAATATTAGTATTGCTAGAGTAAAGTTATTACTGCTAGTGTAACTTAGTACTGCTGGTGAAGATTGAAGAAAACTTTCTAAGTAGTTAATGATGCTTGTACACAGTTAGTGTTGCTGGTACAAAAGTTACTACTGCT